>BQNB010151742.1:0-15861 GCA_026074375.1 Tanacetum coccineum | reverse complement strand
CACCCTTTGTGGCGGTTATAACCCAACACGAACGCCCCCTTTTTATGGCTTTCCTGCCACCGAACAAACAAACACATCCTTTTTGTTGTTAAACCCACAACCAAACCGCACCCTAATCTGGTGACAGAAAACCAAAACGCGCCCCTTTGGACCAAACAGCCCTTGCGGCTGTTACACCCTCCACCAAACGCCCTTGTGGCTGTTTTTATTATAAAACCAACGCACCCTTTTGGGTGATACGAACCAGCAAACGCACCCTGGTGGTTTTTCTATAAAACCAAACGAACACCCCTGCTGCTATACCACCGAACGCACCCTTGTCGCTTACCCAGAAACGAACACCCCTTTTTGGTGGGGGTTTAAAACCACACCGGACGCACCCTTTTTCTGCTGAAAACCAAACGCACCCTATCCGGTGCTAAACCCAACCCACACGCACCCCTCTTGGGCCAAGAACAAAACCGAACGCACCCCTATTGGTGGCTGTGGTGGTGGCGTGTTGGTGACGAGGTGTTGGTGAGGATGATGATGGTGCGAAGATGATGATGGCGTTATGATGATGATGGCAGCGGCGGTGTAGCAGCCGGAGGGGGAAGGAAAGCGCGTGGAAACGCGTGACACATGGGATTGGGTAGATCGGGCGACGAGGAAGCTTTTTGGATTCGGCCGGAAAAGTTTTCCGATGGCCGGCGGGCGGCGACGGCGGCGGGAGGCCGGTGGTGGAGAGGCTGCCGGAATTTTTGGGGAGGGAGATGAGAGCATTTTGTATTTGTGTGTGTGTATAATTTGAGATGGAAATGAAAATTTAATAAAACTTTTATATTTATATAAAAAGTTTTAAAATTTGTGACAAGTGTTAAAAACTTGAGGGTGAAATTTTGTAACTTTTTCACAGGGACCAAATATGTAACTTTCGAGTATTATTTTGTAAAATAGTCGTTCGGGACTCGTTTGAGCCACTTATCGGACGATTCAAAATACGAAACTTGCGCCATTGTTTTCCAAATCATTTTTCCGATAAAAATGAGTATTTACTTGATAGTATTTCATAAATATTTTTATAACATTTATAAAAATATCTGTTATTTATTTTGTGAACCGGTTACGCCTTGTCTGAAATAGAAAAGAAAAAAAATGGATTTCAACTCGAATATTCGCGTTCTCAACAAACGCTTTTAATTAAATTGCTAAGTATTTTATTAAATATTTTTATTTAATAAAACGTGATAATTAAATATAATTTAATTATTTTTGTGTTTCTAAAATCTTGCGAGGGCATTTCAGTCACCTTCTGACTGTTTTCGGGTCTCGGTCAAAACTAAAAAGTTGTCAGGAATGTCGTTTTACATCAAATTGCTTTAGAGTCCGAATAACGAAAACGTGATTTAGCTGCTCGTTTTTGATAAATCAACTTAGGGATAACATATATCTCTTTTAAATATGTTCCGAAAATTTACTGGTTACGCGGTAATCGCTTTTATGTGACAATAAAATACCAAAAGTTAAAAAAATCAAGTCAGACCCTAAAAGTCAAAGGGTAAAATCATCATTCGAAATTTCAAAAATTCTCGGATGTTACAGTGTATAAACCAACCATGTCTCGGTCCACGCAACATCATTCAGTTTGTCGTGTGAAAACCAAGCACGTCTCGGTCATCAATGAGGTCCGCCAAGTATCAAACAAAACCACAAATCACAGTCACCACAACAAATTCTCAAGAGACACTGGTTGGTCGTGTATAAACCAACCATGTCTCAGTCCACAATCAACACCACATACTCTCAAGTACTTCGTTCTAGAGTTAATAAACACAGGTTGGTCGTGTATTTAGACAAACAAAAAGTGCTTTCCAAAATTGTTTTTAATAGACATATAGACTCATAGGTTGGTCGTGTATTTAGACAAACAAAAAGTGCTTTCCAAAAATATTTTTTATAGACTTACAGACTCGACTTAGTATGACCATACTCATAGAATAATAGACTACACTACCCAGATAGACTATTTTTAGCAACACATTTTGTTAGAGAAAGGAAGTTTTTATGCGACTAATTTGATTTTTTGATAGAATGACGCTTGGATATTTTTTTTATAGACTTCACAAAAATATCAAACTAAACCACCAATCACAGTCACCACAACAAGTTCTCAAGAGACACGGGTTGATTGTGTATAAACCAACCATGTCTCGGTCCACAACAACTTCTCACGTACTAGAGTCTAGAGACGAAGGTTGGTCATGTATAAACCAACCATGTCTCGGTCCTCTACGAACGAGAGAGTCGCAGCTGATAAACCCCAAACAAACATAACAATAACTAACCGCAATCACAAGTCTATCCCCTAGCTGTGGACAGAGCCAGGTATTCGTACTTCTTAAGGAAGCAGATCAAGGTGTTATCTACAGTATCAAGTAGGGAATCAACTCATAACCTATATATATAATTTAATGATATACAAGACATTGGCTGCAATGAAATTGCCCCGCCAAGTACTTCCCCAACCTCTAAGATATAACGGACATGGCTACAATTAAATTGCCCCGCCAAGATACAGATATAACCGCCATGGCTTTAATAAAATCCCCCCGCCAAGATACAGATATACACCCAATTGCTGCAATAAAAATGCCCCGGTAAGATAATCAAATTTCCAGTAGCGACCGAGGGAAATCAGTTGAATACTAATTGGAATCAGTTGTTGAAGAAAAGGATATCAGTTTCAAGTGACATTTTGAATACTGATTGAGATCAGTGGTCCATTCTCTAAAGTTCCTATCAATATTCTAAATGTTTTCTCCTTCGGCAAGACGTGCCTGATCCCAACCAGTATCCAAAATATCACCCGATGATGAGGCCCTTGATGATTTGACAAAAGCCGAATGTGGTTGTTTTTAGTGGTTCTATAAAATTAAAGCAAAAACGTAACTGATAAAAAATACTAGATCTATAGAAACCCTAGATCTAATAAAATTAAAATCTCACCATCTATTTCAGTACATCCCACTCTCAAAAACCCAAACAAACCACCAATCAACAAAGTACCGCTCTCTAGTAAAAATGGAGTAGGGAGTGGTGTAGTAAACATCGCCGGAAGAGAAGATGGAAATGGGAGAGAGACAAGAAAAAGTAAATATGAAGTATCGAGAGTATCGCCGAAGAGAAGATGGAAGTGGGAGAGGGATAAAAAAATAAAATTATTAAAGGGCCCGTTTGGAATTTAGAGGTGGTATAGAAAAAGTTATAGGTTTTTCTATAATTTAAACTTTCTAACATTTTTTATAAAATCGTAAGTATATCAAAAGCATTGCAATATTGCTCTTTTTGTTTGTAATTCGAAGATCTTTCTGCGGGTATATTTTGATCTGAATGAATCGGTAAATATTTGTTATAAATTTGAAACTCGTGTACTTCTTTGCACATTTTTTAAATTTACTAAAATGTATTAATTCCCTATATGTCTGTTTAAGTAATTTTCGCAACAAAATTTGATTAGAAGGCGTTTGGTTCACAATCTGTTTTGAAAGAAACTTGTATACCAATATCAAATATATTTATCCATTTAACATACCTTGTATGCCAATATCTCCTCTACTCGTCCGTTTAACATCTCATGTATAACAATATCACTTCGAGACTTTGAGTCATCCGTTTAACATCTCATGTATAACAATATCATTTCGAGTCATTCGTTTAACATCTCATGTATAACAATATCACATCGACTCGTCTATCTAACTTCTCAAGTATAACAATATCACCTCGACTCATCCGTTTAGCATCTCATGTATAACAATATCACCTCGACCCGTCCGTTTAACATAACTTATTTCCCAATTTCACATAGACTCATCCGTTTAACATCTCATATATAACAATATCACTTCGAGTCATCCGTTTAACATCTCATGTATAACAATATCACATCGAGTCATCCGTCTATTTTACATCTCAAGTATAACAATATCACCTCGAGTCATCCGTTTAACATCTCATGTATAACAAGATCACCTCGACCCGTCCGTTTAACATAACTTATATACCAATATCACATAGACTCATCCGTTAAATATCTTATCTATACCACATTACTACATATAAAGCAAATTAGTATCTCTTTCTTCACTTAATGCAAAAAAATCAAGTAATACAAGTCTTGATGCACATTGTACAATCTTTAATGCAAACAACAAAAATTTTGAAATTCAATAATAAAAACATTCATGCAATATGTATAATTAACCAATAAACAAATACATACTTATTGAGTGTCAACACATTTATGAGGCGTTTGGTTTGGGGTCTTGGGTCCCAAGGATTGGGCTCAAAGTTAAAAAAGATGTTTGTTTTGAATCTAAGGCTTTTAATATAAGGACTCATGCCCCTTCATGAGGGTTTTCAGAAATCCAAAGGGGTACCTCACCTTTCTTCTCTCTCTTTCTTTCTTCTTTGTCTATACATAATTTATTCAACATTTTTGATTTGTCTTCATGTGAAAAAGAAGACATGCACATAGGAGTATTTGTCAAATCCAAATCCTAATCCAAAACCCATATATACAAACCAAACGGGCCCTTAGTGTTATTCTTAAAACACCCAATACTAATTAATGTAATTTAAAAAAAACCCAAAACGGACGAAAACGGATGTAAACGTAAATAAAAGTATGAAAACGGACGAAAACGTATGGAAACGTAAAAAACGGACGAAAATGAGCGAAAACGTAAGAAAACATAGAAAATGTGCAAAAACGTGCCAAGGTGTGCGAAAACGTACGAAAACGTACAAGAACGTAGAAACGTAAAAAAACGTGTGAAAACATCCGAAAACGTTCATAAACGTAAAAAATGTAAAAGAACGTATAGAAACGGATAAAAACAAAAAATTTGGACTCTTTTCCCGTTTAACCCGTGCCCGTATGGCCCGCGCCCGTTTGACCCAAGTTTTAAAAATCACTTCGAGTCATTCGTTTAACATCTCATGTATAACAATATCACATCAACTCGTCTATCTAACATCTCAAGTATAATAATATCACCTTGACTCATCCGTTTAACATCTCATGTATAACAATATCACCTTGACCCATCCTTTTAACATAACTTGTATACCAATTGTTAGTTGTAGTAGATCCCAAATCAAGGTGAAGACAATCAATAGCCTAGCTAATTACCAAGATGGTTACCGGATATCACTTAAAGTCGTGTAATCACTTTCCAAAGAAGATTATTCGACCCTATGCCTGGGTTACACGAATACCTCCTTGGGATAAAACAAGTGTTTGTTCTTGTTTTAGGCACATATCAAGAACCATGCGTTTCTATGTGTTATTGTTTTCTGTGTGTTTTTCCATGAAATTGTGATCCCTATTTATAGGGAAAAACTCAAAACCTGTTAATGGAATTAATGAGAGATTTATGGCCAATTAATCTCTTCCATAATTATCCTCCATAATTTAGGAATTAGTGATTACATGACTAAATTAAATATATGGTCATTAATGCAGTCAAATCTGTCTCTTAAATAGACAAAAGTTGTTACACAATATTTAATGTAGACAAACCTGCCAATTAAATATTTGTAACCACATATTTGATTCTAACCACTAAAAGAGTCAGGGAAAATCAATGACTTAATGGGTGTACACTCCGTACCTCTAAACCCATTTCCAAGTATGATCCAATTCTCATAATTGCACTAAATTTTCAACAATCCTCCCCAATTTAGTACAATTCCTTGCATGAAAAATTAAACATTAAACAAAACAAGTGCATAATTGAAAATGTCCCGAGGATTGAATTTCCATCATAGTAAATTACACGTTCAAATATTCGAGAAGTAGGGTGTTCTAAGAATTAAACCCTTCAACCCATTGGAATACATAAAGATAAAATACACACAAGTTTTCAAACACATAAGAAACTCCTGACACTATACAAGCCACGTGTCCATATCCAATTCATAAATGTTGTAAGAGACAAAGCCCATGCTCCTTAAAGCAACAAAACCTCAATATTTACATAGGTGGTTCCTCTTTATTCTTGCTCCTGCTAACACTTTTTCAAAGAAATTAACCATTGAGAAGTAAAGACGTCATCCTCCTTTTCAGCAGGTTCTAAGCACATCCTTAGGATGATATGTAAATACATGTACTTTAGTCTTTTGAACGTTCAGCTACAGAGTATCCATGTACTCACCTCACATATCAGTCCTAAATCTTTTGATTTGGGACCCTTGTTGTAATTCAACTTCAATTTTGAATACTTTGAATTTATCTAATGCTTCATCCTTTGAATGTAATAAATAAACATAACAAAACCTAGAAGCATCATCAATAAATGTCACAAAGTATTTTTTATTCCCCAGTGAAGGAGTAGCATGCAGATCACATTAATTACTATGGATCAACTCTAAAACTTCAGTTTCATGTTTTACATTTTGAAATGGTTTCTTAGTTATTTTGTTTAGCATGCAAGTCTTACACTTTTCAGTGTCCATGTAAAAAGATGGGATTAACCCGTCCTTAGACATATCTTGCATCCTCTTAAAGTGGACATGGCCCAGTCTAGCATGCCATAGGATTGAATCATTCAATTTAGAGGTTGGCATAAAGGCTGAAGCAATATTATCATTAACAATATTAAGCATGAACATTTGATTACTCAAATAACCAAAACCAATAAACACACCATATTTGGATAAAACAAATTTATTAGATTCAATCACTTGTTTATAATCACAATTATTCAAAACACTACTAGAAACCAAATTCTTCCTTATATTAGGAACATGCAAAACATTCAACAACGAAACAATCTTTCCAGAACTAAACTTAAGATCTACACAACCATGTCCATGCACCAGGGCTGTCGACTCATTTCCTATGTGAAGAATAGATCCATTATTCAGTGACTCATAAGTCATGAACCAACATCTATCTTTACACACATGAGCTGTTGCTCCTGAGTCAACCCACCACGCAACATCATCATCCTGCACAAAGTAAGCTTCATATACATATTTAACATAATAAACCAGAAAAGTTTTATTAAACATATTCTGACCTTTCAGTAAGTTGGTAGAACCATCCACTAAACCATTTGTGCCTAAACCATTGGCTTTGTGATGAGGTGTCATTTTATATACATTTTTGGGGTCGTTTAACCCCCTAAATTGTGCATTTATGCCCCAAATAGGTACTTAATCATTCATTTTCAGATATTTTGCATTTAGAGGACATTTAGAAGAATTACACGTGACTTGGACTCATTTAGAGAAGAAACAGACAAGATTACAGACCTACACCAACATCTCTCAAGATAATGTTCTCAGCGGCTGGAGACGGCGTCACAAATACAGCGTGACGCCGTCACAACAAAGACTAATGACATCAAATAACGTCACTTTATTATATCATTTATCCCATCTGTTTTGCCCACTTTTATATAATTATTGCATTATTTGGTACTTAATTGCTTTCAAGTTGATAAATGCAGTAATTCAGGAGTGTTTTGTGAAGACAAGCTAAAAGGCGCATAATATGGAGCTAAAACAAAGATATTTGAAGACTGCTGAAATTTCACCAATACGCCGTATCCAACTAAAGAGATACGGCGTATCTGCGCCAAGACTTCACAAGAAAATGCGTTTGAACAATTCCCAATACAACATATCCATGCTGTCTACATACGCCGTATCCATGAAGATAACTATTCAAAGATACAGTAAATCAAGTAAATTAGGAATGTTATTACGTAGCGCGCACTCCAAGGAATCCAACCCAATACTCCGTATTGACCTTGGAAGATATGGCGTATCGAGTCTTTTTCAGACACTATAAATAGAAGACCCAAAAAAGAGTTTTAAGTGTGCAATATCATATTCTTTATACCATACTCACTAAAGACGAATTTTAGAAGAGAAGATCAGCCACTAAGGTCAAGCATTGATCACGAATCCATAGAAGACATCGTGTAATTTTTACTCTCTTAATCGTTTAATTTTAATTGTTTGATTACGCTTGTATAATTACAATGGTTATGGGCTAATATCCTCGGGTATTAGCCATCTTAATGAAAGTTCAATATTTGGTTTGTTTTAAAATCGATTTCTTAATTTATCATTGATTGTTTAATTATGTTTATCACCTCATACTTGTTTATGTGTTTGAATATGCGACCTATCATTCAACTGGATCTAGTGATACGGACCAAGTAATCTAGATACTGGGATAGCTCTCCGTATCGTGTTTCATATTACTAGACCAATAGGATCAAAAATAACGTTCTGTCTTTGTCTTTCAATTATGAGCTTAGTTGGACCGGTAGGTGACCCGTTTATGTTTCAGCAATCATGCTCTTAATTGACTAATAAAGATTGGAATAGTGGACTACCAGTATATAAAACACCGTCAAAAACTAAGTGGGTAAAGTCTCGTTGGGCTAGGGTTTTAACAGGATCACCACTGCTTTATTTCTATAAGATAGATTATAATTAAACTAAAGAGTACTTTATGCGGATGTGTTAATTATGACAAGATTAATAGTGTCTAGGTCTTAGGATGATGTCCTGCATAAGTCTTAAGAATGATATGCCGCTTCGAGATAAGTAAATCATTACACTAAAACAAACAAACCAGCATTGAACCAGATTTAATATAGCTAATACAGTTTTCTATCATTTGGCTTGTACCACTTTTCTATCTTTTAATCTTCTTCTTTTGTGTTTATTGTCTATTAAATTGATATTTGTTTCCACCAAACTTGTGCCAGTCTCTCAGGATGAAAACCCACATATCATTAGACAACGTACATAGCATAGGTTTCACCAGTAAATAGACTAATTAAAATACTGATAGAATATAGGATTAATGTTCCATTCTTAGTGTTCGACACCATACTTACCGCGAACTCCATCTTGACTGGGTACACTGCTCGTTAAAGTGTTGTTTTAGGTTTGTCGGCTAAATATAAATGTAAAACTTGATAATCAAATAATTGACCCTACACGACAGCACATCAAAGACCAAGACGGCGTCACAAGATTTCATGACGGCGTCAGAGCACACCACCCAGCCCATTATCTAGAATATTCTCTTTCATGACGGCGTCACGATTAAAACGCGACGCCGTCATAATGATTTTCCTATATATACAAACCCGAATTTAAGGTTTTAAGTGTGTAACTTTAGAATAAAAAGAGGGTACGAACCCTAGTTCATTTAGCAGCTGTTAGGGATGAATTTAGGGCCTAAAAACCCTATTGTACTTCCTCTAACTCATGTTTTTATTCACTGTAAGGTTATTTAATCACTTTACAATATATCTATTGTGTTGTTTGATTCATCTATATTATTGCTTTATCTATAACATGCTTGGCTAATCCTCATATGTGTTTATTTTTGATTGTATGAAACCTTAGATTGTTAGATACTTAGTTGGTGTTGCTTATTGTGATGGATGTGAATGTTAGGTCTTTGAAAATCCAGCTTTTGTCTGATATCGCTATGAATGTCTATGGAAAAACATGATTGTGTAGAAAGGATACCATACAGGTACAGTCTTCATATACTTGACCCTAATTATGTTGTATCCACTTGTAATAATTTCACATGCATTTTGTATACCCTATAGGGGCCTTGATCACTTCTAACTAACACTCTTTAATATATAGTAAATATATATAAATTATACTTGTGAATATATATATATATTTATTTTTTATATTATATATATATATATATATTATATATATATATATATATAATATATTTATATATATATATATATAAAGAAGTAGGAAATCAAAGATCTCAGTTATAGAATACGAAGTATTGATTCCCGGGTCGTTATCCACCGGGGGGAAAGCCATTGAAAGCGAGAGTCGTTTTGAGAATCGATGCTTGAATGTAATAAGATTGATATTGGTTTTCTAAAACTACAAGAAAATTAAGGCAAAAACTTAAAACTACTTAAGGAAAAACAAATTTTAGCTAAAAACAGAAACCCTAAACTGTGACTAAAAACCCTAAATTTCCAAAAATAAACTTAAAATGAATTTTTTCACTTTTAATAGACTCTAATTAAGTAAAAAGTAAGATTAAAGAAAACTAGAATGAAAACGGAGTTGATTTGAGCTTAAAAACACGAAAAACGTGAACGGGAATGAATCCCGTTCTTTAAAAAGTGAAATTTTGCAAATTAAACCCTACGAAGCAAAACTATTTTTCCTAGGAACTATATGATAAAAGAAAATTTTCTAAAAAAGAATTATATTTTTTTTACCTTTTTATATTTTTATGAATTAAAAACGATTTTAAAGAAAATTAAATATAAAAAATACTAAACGTTTTATAAAAATTGTGAAAAAATTATGAAAAATAGCTTGAACAATAAGGAATCTAAGAAAAATAAGTGGGGAAACACAGCTTATCAAATAAGCTGTGAAATAAGCTAAAACAGCTTATTATACTAAAAGCCTTAAAACGTATATAACTAATAGATTTTGCAAAGATATACCGGATGAGCTATTGTAGCACAATGGTTAAGTGTGTGGTGGTTAAAACGCTTGGTGAGGGTGGTAGAAGTCCCGGGTTCGAGTCTTGCTCACCCGGGGCTTCCCACTATCCCAAGTGTTTTAATTTTTGCCATTTTTTTACAACTTTTGAAAACACTTACAAATAAGCTACTTTTTCAAAACAACTATTTTTATAAACAACAAATAAGCACAGAAATAAGCTAAATAAGACAGAAATGCTTAAACACTACTAAGCCACTGAAATGCTAACTATTGGCATTGTTAAACTCAAATAAGCAAACCAAATAGAGAAATAAGCTAAATTAAATAACAAGCTACTCTAAACAAGCAACAAAAAACAAAAATAAGCAAGCATATTATGCTAGAATGACAGAATACTCAATAAGCTATAAAACTTAAGGAATTTTAAGCTAAATGCAGATAATGCTCAAATGAACTCTAATCTAAAAGGAAAAACCTAAAATAGGCTTAAACTAACCTAAATATCTAAACTAAACCTGAATAAGCAATTACAATAAGCAGATAAGTTAAAATAAAGAAATAAGCACTTATGGTGTAAAGTGTTAACCAAACAGCCCCTTAAGGCACCTTTGAGCTAATTTTTCAATAAGCTAAAGGATCCTTATGGACTTTTGGCTTATTACCCTAAAAAGTATACCTAGAATACTACTTAAAACAACTTTCAAAAAGCATTTTGAAAATCAAATAAGCAAAGAAAAAGTGGCTTGAAAACAGCTTATTGTACTTAGAACACTTAGTAACTTTTGGTTTTGAAAATGAACAATGCAGATTTTTAAGGCTAAAAACATATATCAAAATAAGCTAATTATTGAAAAACAAGTTTAAACTAATGTAGAGTAACCTATAAGCTACTTGTAAACCTAATTTTAAAAGCTAAAAACCACTTTTACCTTATGAAAATTAAGATTAAAAATGGCTATTTTTTGTTTTTCTGATCTGATGCAAATGACACTTTAACTCTAAAACTTTGAAATAAATAGTGCAGACCTACAATCTACTTCCTAACATCTATAAAACATATAACTAAGAGTAAATAAAGCAAAACTAACAATTAAAAGAGACTTGAGCCTAAGATGCTAAAGAAACTGATAAGTGCTAACAGGATTAAACTAGCAACTCAAAAACCTGTAGAAATTAGATTATACCTAACAAACACCATAAATCCTTCTTCTATAAACTTTGAAATTGAGTTTAAAAATGAATCCAAAAGAGCAAGTGGACTCAAGCAGTACTAACCTTAGTTAGTACTGCTTGTCCCAAACACCCCCTTAAATCCTTAAACATCATTTAAAGCTTATAGAATTGAAATTCAGAATATAAACTTCAAATACCAGATATTAATAGGCTACTAACAGACCTCTTAAGCAGGTATAAGCAAACAATAAGCCAGGATATTAAGCTATTTAAACTATGCTACTTATTTTTGGTTTTTTGACAGATTTTATGACAGATTAAGTAAACTAAGTATTTTAAACTACAAATCAAACACAATAAGCACAATTCAACTATATTAAGCACAAATAAGCTACCTAAACATCAATAAGCAAAAATTAAGCAATATTAAGCTAATTAACAGATTTTAAACTAAGTATTAAAGACAGAAAAGGTAAATTAAAAACTTACATAAGCCTTTGCACAAACAAGGCTAACAAATGCTCTAAGAGCTATCAACAAGCTCCAGCTTATCAAGTGATAAGCTGGTGGGGTCCTGGAAGCCCATCCAAGTTTGGCTTCCCTTCCATTTTTAAGTTGTGGTACTTTTTGAGGGAGGATTTATGTCTTATTAAGCTTAGTTAAGCTTTTAAGAGCTTAACTAAGTGAATTGTAGCTTATTAGTAAAATGACAGCTGATTTAGCTTATTTAAACAGTATAGAGAGCATGATTAAACTAGATTACTTAATAATGAAAACATGAATTGAACATTAAACTTTAATGAAAACAAACTCTTTATTTATTAAAAAAACTGATTACAAAGCTAAGACAAAGGAAATTACATTGATTTCAAAACAATAAGCTGAAAAATTACATAATAAGCTAAAACTACAAGCTACTATTTAAAACTACACCTAGATGCTTTTGTGAGTGAGGAGATGCTTGTATTTATAACTGAGAAAGAAGAATCTCGATCCCCAAGTCTGTTAAACGCTCCAATTAATCATGGCCCTTGCTTTAATGCCAATCATTTGATCCTATGTTTAAGCCGTTAGATCAAAAAAGTGAGCATACGGATTGCCATCGTGGCATTCCGTGTGTCAGAGTACTTATGCTTCTTTTGCACTAAATTTAGTACAAAAATTCCTTCCTTGTATGTTTCCTTGCATCCATGTGTGTCATTCCTTTTGGTGTCTTGGCCAATGAAAGACATTGGTGATGTTTTACTCTGCCAATTCATAACTTGGTACTTGAATCTTTGTTCCATGGCATCAATTGGGATTTACCCTTTGTTTTGAGGTAAGGTTAAACTGAAAGAGATGATGAATAGTAAAAATGAGATTTCCCGCTTTATTTCTTTTCTATTCTTTTTATACCTTTGTTTGACCCGGGAGTGAGTATAGGTTGACTTGGGCCCAGGTATAAAGAATGGGCCTGAGGTTTGGATTGGGCTTGGTTATAAGGGTTTTGTTATAACGACCGTTAGTCCTTTATAAATTAAAGGTAACGGTGTTAGGGTTTTTGGGACTTTTTGTGAAATTAGGTTTAACATTTAGGGTATTTTGGGGATTTTGTCTTCTTGTGATTGACCAATGTTGACCAAGGTTGACCAAGAGTTGACTATGTTGACCATTGATAAATACTTTCGGCTCTTTTGCACTCTTTCCGTTCCCGTGTCCGTGTTTGTCCGGCTTTGACCGTTTTCTTGTGATTTTTGCACTATACGTACCTACACATTCACAAACAACAAAATACACAGATACAAGCATATTTTTGCATATTGAAGGGCCATTTTGGATATAATAAGGATATGTGATTTCTCACATATCAAAATTCCCCAAACTAGGTGATTGCGTGTCCTCACGCAATATTATATGCTCTAAAACAAATACCTCAAAACTTCCCCAAACTAAATTTTTGAAAAGTAGCAAAGACTTTTGTTGGGAGAGTTAAGAAGTCACAAGTTTTAAAACACCCCATTTTCCCATTTATCAAAAAAAAATTCATTTTTTTATTTTATTTTATTTAGAATAAACTTAGAATTTTCTGACTTTCGTTATTTCCATAACTATTAGGGATCATAGAACAAGATGTATTTCGATCCGAGAATGCCCCAAATAGGATAAATTCATCGTTCCTGACTTTTCACTTACTCCAAACCAAGCTTAAAACGAAATCACAGTTAAATATCAGTAAAGATGCTAACACTACTTATATTTGCAACTTGTGAACTTTTCATTCCCAATAATTATTATATCTTAGGTGAATGTGCTATTTTGAATTTTAACCATGCATCAACGTTTTGCAAAATACTATGCTTCATGTTCCACCTGAGAATAATGAATTTCAAGACGAGATCATCCCATGTAGCGACTTTCCTCTCGGTACATCCCAACCTTGCGGCTAAGTGACCAGGCTTTTGACACCCCACAGAGACTAGTATCGGGACTCACAGACCATAGATTTTAAAAACTCTCAGGTTTCCTGAATATACATAGCTTTAAAATAGAATAGTCAAAGTTCAAAAGGATATTTAAATTTAACAAAAAGAAATCTATTTATTAATTCAAACTTAAATATTAAACATTTATACAATTGTAACCCTCGACTTTTTAGAAGGCTGCAACAACGGTTGTGAGCCGACAAGATGCAGCAAACTTTTATCAGTCTCGGATTTTTATTCTTACTATGGGCTTTCTTTAGAAGACTACCACATCGGTTGTGAGCCGGCAAGATGTAGTAAACTTTTATCAGCCCACAGTTTATATTTATTATTATTATTATTATTATTATTAATCCGGTTAAGAGCTTATGGGAGAAAAAGCCACAAATTACATACATGAGCTCTTAAGATTTCTAACTAATCATTGCTTAGCATCCCACTCATACTTAACTCTATCATTTTTCGTTCTTCGCGAATTTCCGTGAACGCTTAGCCTAAAAGTTAAGGAACAAGCTAGAGCTCAACACGCTCGATCGGGTCAAAATTTACTCGTATTCTACCAGCAGGAAAGTCAAAAATTGTGACAAAACACTTATTTTATTTTTTTGAAAATTTTTAAATTTTTGTGGAAAAAGGGGTACGTGAGAACAACGGCTGCAGGCATAATCAAATCGATAGATCCCCCCCATACTAGAGTTAAACATTGTCCTCAATGTTTTAAGAAGGGTCTCTACGTAAATCCTAAGCCGTTTATGAAGTATGCTTAAAGATAAACGTTAGTCGATAAGATTAGGATATCGGATTTCCCCAAACTAATGGCAAGCAAAGGCTAGGAAGCTCGAGTGAACCGGGACAAAACACCGAACATGAGAGTCTTTAGAAAATTTTGGGTAAATCTTATAAAAAATCATAAGTACAAACAACAAGAAACGGAAGAGTACAAGCCTCCTCACATCACAATAGATATAAGAAAGAAAATAATAAAAGGATAAGCATGGGGTGCCTCCCACGAAGCGCTTGTTTAGGGTCACTAAGCTTGACCCAATCCCCGCATTTAGTTGTCCTTGGGGAAGGTTTGGAGATCTAGGACAACCAATTATGGTACGTCCCCTCTAAAGTAGTGTTTAATTCGATGACCATTCACCTTGAAATTTGGCCCGGAGTTTTGAGATAACTCAACGGTGCCATATGGAAAGACTTGGGAAATGGTGAACGGTCCAGACCAACGGGATTTTAACTTGCCAGAGAACATCTTTAATCTAGAGTTAAATAGGAGGACTTGATCACCGACGTTGAAAACGCGGTTTTTGATCTTTGAGTCATGGATCCTCTTTGTTTTCTCTTTATAGATTAAAGAGTTCTCTTAGGCATGATCACGAAGTTTATTTAATTCATTGAGTTAAACTTTACGATGATCGCCTGCGGTCTCAAGGTCAAAGTTTGCATGCTTCAAGGCCTAGTAGGCTTTATGCTCGAGCTCGATCGGTAGATGTCATGCCTTTCCGTACACGAGCTTGTATGGGGCGCACCCGATGGGTGTTTTGTAAGCTGTATGAAAGGCCCAGAGTGCATCATCTAGTTTATCCGACCAAGAGGCACGGTTTTCGCCTACGGTCCTTTCAAGAATTCGTTTCAAGCCACGATTGGATACCTCAACTTGCCCACTTGTTTGTGGGTGATACGCGGTGGAGAGACGATGAGTAACTCC
>BQNB010151741.1:0-15861 GCA_026074375.1 Tanacetum coccineum | reverse complement strand
GCTTATTTGTGGCTTATTTTTAAGCCGTTTTTCAAAACTCTCATTTTTCCTGCATTCTACATAACTTAAAGTATTTTCCTTCAATTTTTCAAATTTTTCCAAAATCATATACTATTTTTAATGAATTTTTCTTTTTAAAACAGTTTTTAATTCATATTGAATAAAATAAAAGTCAAAAAATATAATTCTTTTTTTTTTAATTTTCTTTTATCATGTAGGACCTAGGAAAAATACATTTGCATCCGTAGGGTTAATATTTTAAAATTTCGTTTTTTAAAGAACGGAATCCCGTTCTTGTTTTCTTCGCGTTTTTAGCTTTAAACACCCTCGTTTTTTGTCTAGTTTTCTTTGTTATTACTTTTTTGTCATTAGGATTAATTAAAAGTAAAAAAATCACTTTAGGATTAAAATTTGATAAATTAGTTTTTTTTAAGTCGCGTTTTTAGATTCCCGTTTTTAGGTTTTAGCTTAAATTGCTTTCGTTTTAGGGTTTATTTTACTTGTTCTTGCGTTTTATTTGTAGAAATAGATAACAAAATAAAATCTTTGATTATTCAAGCATGATTCCCAAACCGACACTTGATTTTCAAATTCACGCCTCGTCGGGAAGAACGACCCGGGTCCGATTTTAAACTTTGTGCATAACGAAGTGAGAAACCGATACTTCCGGTAATACTATACTACTATTATTGATATTATCCTATTTGTTATATATTTATATATTTATTTATAATTATATATAGCGTGACATCGTTGTACAAACTTACCCACATCTCGTTTAAGTTGGGGCCAATAATACCGCTCTTCCAAGATATCTATGGTCTTTTCACGACCTAGGTGTCCACTTAACCCACCTCCATGGAGATCGCGAATCAACTTTTATCTCAACGAACAACGAGGAATACACAAACCTGTCAAGCATATCTTCAAGTCGTAGAATTGGAAACCTATATTGAACTGTAATTTTATTTATAGCTCGACTATCAACATACACACGCCAACTACCATCTTTCTTTGGAGTAAACAATGCATGGACCACACACGGACTCATGCTAACACGAATCAAACCCTTTTGAAGTAATTCCTCCACAATCTGCTGCAAAATTGCACTTTCTTTTGAGTTCATTCGATAATGTGGTAAATTTGGTAAGTTGGCCCCGGGAACCAAATCAATAGCATGTTGAACATCCCTCATGGGGGGTAGTTTATTCGGAAGTTCTTCGGGCATTATATCTTGGAAACTTGATAGTAACCGAAGTATTACATTCGGAATCTTACTCGTCGGCTCGTCTCTTCCAACGGATAGAAACTCTTTCACTATTAACAAATGAACTTCCTTTGAGTCTTTCAGTTCACCCATGAATTCGGTACCAACACGTGAAATAGTCAACAAATTTTCTACTTTTCGTGGTTCAGAATTTTGTTTGAAGCCCAACGGTAGTAAAGTTATTTTCTTTCCATCTTTAACAAACCGGTAAATATTATCTTTACCATCATGAGTTGTCTCCAAGTCATATTGCCACGGACGACCAAATAACAAATGACAAGCGTTCATGTCAACCACGTCACACAGGACTTCGTCCTTGTAAAACTTACCAATAGATAAGGGTACACGACATCTTTCAGTCACTCTTATTCCCGCACCATCAGTAATCCACACAATGCTATACGGCTCAGAATGCTTCTCAACAGGTAGTTTCAACTTATGAACTAAATCACGAGATATGATATTTTCACAACTACCACCATCAATAATTAAATCAAAAATTTGATTAGAAATTGTGCACCTGGTTCGGAATAGCATATTGCGTTGTGTATCCACTCTTTTTGGCGCAAGTAACACCTTTCGCACTACGAAAGTTGGCATGTCTTCTTCGTCTCCATCTGGTTGACACACACCATCGTCTTCCTTGAAGTAGTCATCCTCATCCTCGTTCTTGTTTTCGTCATATTCAGCTAAATTAACTTGTCGTCGTGGTTTTGTGCAAACATTTGATCTATGCCCTGGTATACCACACCTATAACATTTATCTCCTGTTGGTTTCGCGTAAGGGTTCACCATAGGTTTCTTTCCACCCTCTTTCTCCGTTTGTTCACTCTGAATAGTATTTGAGCTAGTACTAGTTTCGGCATTAAACTTTAAGGGCTGTTTTGAGGCGTCAGTAGTAGATCGACGATTCACCTCGCCTCCAAAGTTTCCTCTAGAGCTCATGGATTCTGCCCTACGCGCTATGTTATGAGCCTCACTTAAACTCAATATTACCTGACATCCAATCTTCTCACGTATAGATGGCTTTAACCCATAAAGATACCTAGATATTTGTTGTCCTTCTGTTTCCATCAAATTATTCCGGGAGGATAAACGCAAAAATTCAGCAGTGTAATCCGCAACAGACTTTTGTCCTTGCCTTAAGGATTGATATTGCTCAAATAAAAATTGGTCATAATCTGGAGGAAGAAAACGACCCATCAACATCCTCTTCATCTTTGGCCAAGATCGAGTAGGTTGTTTACCCACCCGTCTACGTTGATTCTGGACTTGTTCCCACCATGAAGAAGCCCCACCCTTTAAACGATAAGCTACCAGTTTAACTTGTTTGTTCTCTGGGATTTCAGCAAACTCGAAAAACCTCTCTACTTCCGCTATCCAATCTAAAAAATCTTCGATATTAAGGTTTCCGTTAAAGAATGGTAGATCTACCTTTAAACGAAAGTCCTCTCGTTGATTTTGTCGCCTCGCGGGTTCATGGTTTGCTTCGAAAAGCCCTTCAAAATCATCTTATTGTCACACCCCCAGACGGGGCCTGGACGGAATACGTGTCCGAGGGCGTGACGTCATCATAATCCGATTAATTGGATTATTGTTGGTCGTGGTATGTTGTTGGTGTAATGCGTGGTGGGTCTTGATAGTTGTGGTGTTGTTTGACGGCGCTGTGACGGATGGTTATGAGGTTGTGGTGGTCGCTGGTGCTGGAATGTTGGTTGGTTATGAGGCTGTCGAAGAGTAAAACTCTCGAATTCATCATCACCTCCCCGACCTTCTTGAATTTTTCGTAACTCTTTTACTTCTACTTCAGTATGTTCCACACGAGTGGTTAAACTTTGAAGCATCATAGTGATGTTATCGATCCCTTTGAGCACGTCAGAGAGACTTTTATCCCCACCGTTTTTATCGCCGGTCATCGCAACGGAAACACCCTCGCTCTGATACCAACTAATGCGGTATGGATACTCGCGAAGACAAATGCTCTTCAAAAGACGGAATTTACAAACAACTATTAGACCTCCTGGAACTAATAGAACAGAGATAGTAAAACTTGAATGGATATATTGTTCGAATGAATAATTCAAGGTCTGGTACATGAGTATTTATAGGACTCAGAACCAAAGAAAAAGAATATATCCTATAAAAATAATACGAATATATCCTATAAAAATAATAAGATTTGTGATATATCCTATAAAAATAATAGATATGCAGTTGGTGTCGGTATCCTAGGACTTGTGTCCCACGTCAACTTTACTATACAAGTTTATTTTGTTTCTTACTCCTTCACATAAAGTTAATATTGCACATATCTCATTAAAACTAGTTATGACTAATTATTAACATGTACAAGTAGTGGATATGGCTTTAGATGTATCAAAAAAATTCACATACATTTATGCATCAATTGATTGAAAATATAAAGTACATTCATTCATTAAACTTCATAGCTTCATAAGCCTATGGGAACGCAAGAAAGAGTCCTACACCGAGATATCAAAAGCGCAAATATCGACGCATGCAGTTGACAACTGGAATGCTAAAATTTCAGACTTTGGATTTTGAAAACATTTCTCAGTTAACCAACAATGCAGTTTCTTAATGTTGTAGGTATGTTGGGGTTTCAGTCATCCACTCTACATGGACTCAGTATACTTGACAAAGAAGAATCAAATGTTTACTCATTTTGTGTGGTTTTATATAAAAACAGTAACAGTTAAGGAACCTAGTCGTATTGTTTGTAGGTATATTTTGTTAATGAAACATAATGTTTATGGCGCCTCATATATTTATTAAGTTGTGTGGTTATATTTGAAGTCTCCTGTGATATCTTTCTTTAGAAAGTTGTCAAGATTTTAATTGATTCGTTGGCACAAGAGTGCTAGGAAGAAAAGAAATTAATTAGATATGATTTTACACAGTCGTCTATAAGGAAATAAATTCACAAAAGTATAAGAAAACCTCGTACCAAATTTGTATCGGTGTTTAGAAAGAGAGAAACAATTAAATACGACTGCTTTTGCAATTGCACTTGAATATGTTTTATTTTGAAGTGATGTTACTACTTACGATGTAGCCAAGATAGATATTTATGCCTTCAATTCCTATTAAGGGGGTCGGTCATTTGTCAATATATAAGACAGACTAGACGAGCCTGTCTAGATAATTTCTTATGGATTGTGCAATCAAATGGTTTAAAACTAGATTTAAGTTCATTTGGATATCAAACTTATTGTGGATATCAAAGATTAATCTTCACCCTCCATTTCCATCTTAATTCAATGGCTAAGATTAAACCCAAAAACCATTTTCATCTTTTTTTCCAAATGTTAATATTTCTCAAACCGTTAATCGTTAAGCCGAAAAAAATATACCATCACGACGAGCATTAAATTATCTTTTTATCGATATCCACTTTGATATACTTTCGACGAAAAAAAATCTCGTTTTTTCACGTTTTTCATGTTTTTTTCGTTTTTTCGTCTTTTTTTCGTTGTTGAAACTTGCATGAAAAATCATATATGATATTTAAAATCATATATGATATTACTGATAAATTACATATTATATAAAAAAAATACGATATTAGTGTTAAATCATATATGATATTTAAGTTTAATGCAATCACATGTAATTCGATGTTAGTGTTATATCATATACTAGCTAAAAGACCCGTGAAATTCATGGGTTTTTTAAAGAAACGTCAAAAACAATAGTTAATAACTTGCTTGTTACGAAGTTGGATGTTGAAAAAGAACCACATTCGTGTAAGTAAAGGTAATATAAAGTTGCTATTAATTAAAAAAAAGTCATATAAAACGCAACAGTCAATGAACGAATAAGAACATAACAATCTTTAATCATTTTTTCCTCCTAACGGGAGATACATCAAATATCGGTGGATCACAAATTGTGTAGCAATACTTTCAAGATCACGTTGTTTGTGGTATCCGTGAGGTTTCCGTCTTCGACACAATCCTTTGTGCTCTTAACGTGATATACAATCACATATAATTTGCCATGTGTGAAAACATGTCGTGGAAAATACAAACCCACTTTCCTGGGAGATTGTCCCTGACTTTTGTTGACGTACATGAAGAACTTCTCCCTTTGAATGTTTCCCGACAACCATTTATTAGACGGTGAGATTTTCGTCCTTGGGATAGCACTCGTTTACCAAAATTTATGGGTTATATCACTTACATGTTCTTAAAATAAAAATTATACAGCTTATAAAAAATACTTTAGATTAAATGGAGTCAAAAGTACTTTTTTCCTTTTTTCCCACGTGTACATATCTACAAACATCAATGTATATGACATATCTTTCTCCTTCATTCATCTTTCTCCTTCATATACATATCCACAAACATCGATGTATATGACAGATCCACCGGTGGTAATGATGGTGCGCCGGTGATGTGCTATGGTGGCAGGATATCTGGTGAGGGTGGTTGGTGTTTGATTCTTAATATATATATATATATATATATATATATAAATAATTTTTATTTTTATTTATTAATATATATATATATATATATATATATATATATATATATAACTAAAATACCAATTATCAATAATAGTATAATAATAAGAATTCCGTAAGGATTTTAGAAGATTATTTTTATCCAAAGTAAAATTCAAAACCTTCCCGAGTCGTATCCCGACGAGGTGTGAATTGAGATTTTGGTTAAGTTCGTGATCGCGTGATTTGAATGATTTTAAAAGGTTTTTATTTTGGTTTCTATAACTACTAATGAAAATACAAATAACATGTAAAAGCAAGTAAAAACAAGTAAACAATTAAAGCATTTAAGAAATTAAGCATAAAACGATAACGGGAATTCTAAAACGTGACATATAAGCAAATAATACAAATTTTAACCCTACAAACTCAAATTTAATTTCTAAAAATCCTAAATGACTAAAAATAATTTTCAGAAAAAGAATTATATTTTTTTGATTTTTATTTTATTAATTATGAATTAAAAACAGATTTAATCTAAATTAATTATTAAAAATAGAAAACTAATTATTAAAATTCTGGAAAAATTGGGAAAAGTACTTTAGACTATCTAGAACTTAAGAAAAATAAAACGGGAAAATAAGCTGAAACAGATAAGCAGTTATTAAGCAAATAAGCTATATAAGCTACAAACTGAAAATGCATATAACAAATAAATGAAGCAAAGTAGTAAATGAAAAAGACCCAAGGGCAGATGGTATTGAGTGTGTGTGCTAAGGCGTTGGTGTGTGAAGGGGAGGTCACAGGTTCGAATCCTGGACCTTACCTTTTTGCTACAGTAATTTTTATTTTTGAAAACTTTTTGGAAAAACTGAAAGAACACCTTAAAATAAGCAATAATTATAACTATCACTTTTTTGAAACTTAATTTTAAGCTCGGAATAAGCATTTGAAAATGACAGGATTCTTTTTAAGCTTATATGAAATTAGGCTGAAACTGTTTTGAACCTCTAGGACTAAATAAGCAATAAGAAACCTAATAAGCTAAAAATTATTATCTACCAAGACCTAATAAGCTATTGAGAAAAGGATTTGACTAATAGGATGAGCTTAAAAACTCTTAAAAGCCAAAAAGCACAATCTGACTTAACCAACAATTTTAATAGAAAAATGCTCAACTTTGAGCTTAATTCTAGACTGAATAAGCACTAAGAAATAAGGAGAGACCAAAAGGAGATGAAGTTTGTCTTCCAAGGAACACATAAAATCAAGTTTTAAGAAAATTGGCTAAGAAATAAGCTAGAAAAAGAAAATTTAAAAACTTGACAGACTAATACTTATTTTTGGCTTTTTGATATTTGAAGGAAAAATGAGAAAATGCAGACCTAGATTTAAGCTGGCTAATGATGACTAAATGTGAAAATAAGTTAAAACAGATCAAGCTCAATGTCCAAAGAGCTTAAACTCTTAAAATCAGACCTTAAAAACAGACTTTTACTTACCTAGATTAGCTAATGAACAAGGACTTTTAAACTTTGAAAAATGAAATTTAAGACAGACTAAAACCAAAAGGGCAATTGCACATTATCTTTAACTACTTACTACTGCATTATGAGTCTCAAATCTAACATGAAAATAACACATAATTGCACCAAAACAAAATCTAACCTAATAAGTTGCTATGACAAGCTTAAAACTGACAGATTCAAACCATGATTAGATAAGACCTTAGATTTGAATTTTAAACTTTAACAACTAATTAAAACTGACCTAGAAGCTTAAATTGAGCTTAACAAATTTGGTTTAAGTGATCCAACAGTACTAACTCAAGTTAGTATTGCTTGACCCAAACACCCCTTTTACAATTGATTTTCCATTTTTAAGCTACAAAAGGGTGAAATAAGCTGAAACTTATGAAATCAGATTACTAACTAAGCAAATTAAGATCAAATAAGCAATAGCTAACAGGAAATAAGCACTAAACTATAAGCTAGAATAATAAGCATATTTTTTTGGTTTTTTAGACAATTTTAAGCAATAACATAAACTAAGAGAATCTAAACTATAATCTGACAATTTAAAGCACTAATAAGACTAATTAAACAGCGGTAAGCAATTATGAGTAATAATAAGCAACAATAAGCATAGATTTAAGCAGGAATAAGTAAATTAGAAATTAAGCTATAAGAGAGAAAATGGCAAGTGTACCTTGTTCCCAGCTAAACAGGGACCAAATAAGCTTTAATAAGCTAGATCGACAAGCTCCAGCTTATCATAGATAAGCTGGTAGTGTCCATAAGCCCATCCATTAAGCTGAGGTAATTTAGGGGAGAGATTTTGTGATGAAAGTCTAAACTCAGTTAAGCTTTTAAAGGCTTAACTGAGTATAAGCTAGCTTAAGTAGTATTTGAGAGCTTATAAGAGCTTATTAGATTAAAATTGAGCTTAATTAAAACAATAGTGCAATAAGTAAAAACATGAATTAAACATTAACTAAATAAAAACTGAAATTTTATTGATTAATCAAAATGAGTACAAGCTTTTAAGAGTAAAGTACATTAAAATTAAGACAATAAAGCTAAAACGATTACAATAAGCTAAAATATTAATAAGCTAAGCTATAACTACACTAGATATCCCTTGTGTGAGTGAGAGCCCTCCTATTTATAGCCATGAGCAGAAGGATCTAGAGCTTGAGACGCTCCTCCATCTTCTAATCTCGTCCCTTCAATCCAAACCACCATAAATCCAATGATCTTGACCCTTGATTTCCCTCCACGTAAAATCCACCAGTAGTATAGCTCTGGATCGCCAGCGTGTCATTGAGGTGTTAGGGTTGTTAGCTTGTAGAAGCAGTGGAGAACGAGTGTGGATTGGGTGAATCATTCTTACCCTAAGCGTGTTATGGTGAAAGTGAAAAGAGAGGGAAACGGTGAAAGAGATGTACAATGAATTTTATTTGGGGGCGTTGACTAGTTCTTTTTCACGTTTGACCTGGGTTATGGGTAAAAAGGTATTGGGCCATTGTTGTAATTTTGGGCTGGGTAAGGGATTATAGGTTTAATGGGTTAATGGTAGTTATGTTTGTTTTAAAGTTAAGGACTAATGGTGTAATTGAAAAGGACTAACAATGTTAGTCCTCAAGGACTAATTTTGTAATAGTATTAGGGTATTTTAGGGTTAAAGGATTAACGGGATTGGATTTGATTAAGACATAAGATAAATTCACCTTCAGCTTCGTCTTTTCACACTGTTTCCATTCTCGTGCTCGGTTTTGTCCGTTTTGCTTTGTTTTTTGTCTTTTTGTGAAATATCTGTTACATGCAAGACACAATTCACAATACGAATGAATACAATGTATTTTCATGTATTATTGGTCATTATTGGTCTTTTTAGCTCGTTTTATTAGGTAAAAGGTATGTGTAATTAAGAATATACCACACATATCAAGTGGAGGAACAAATTCTTTGTTGACTACAAGTGTTATGGATGCTGCTTCACATCACTTCCAAAAATAGCCTTTATAACTACCATTTTCAGGTTAGCATTTGACTTAAAATCAAAAAGTGATATCCACACATGCAGAACTTGTTTGTATCTCAAGTCTAAGGATGACTTATTAAACCATTTTCAACATCTTACTCATGGCCCACCGTCTTGTTTCCAACCATTGCTCCTAAGAAAATTGAGCTACGTTTGGAATTAATTCATCCCATAGATCATATATTTATCCTTAATATGAGGGAAACACTCAAATTATCAAGCAAGTTTAGCATTACAATTCTGAAAAGGACTAACAGTGTTCATTATGCCATATAATTCTGAAAATATTCACATGGGCTGCTGCTGTTTCAAATGATAAGTAGAGAATGAGTCTTTAGGTAAATGAGGCACACCTTTTATCAAACCGGTTTAGACCACAATTAGTTTGAAATCCTTTCCTAAAGAGACGATGTGGTGAGAATAAGGTCCACATTAAGGTTCTAATTTCGCATGATTTAGGGGTTATCCTTTTTAAATAACCCCGGAGTCGAAATTTGGCTTTATTATTATTATTATTATTGCAACATTATTAAACCTCGATCCTTTAAACAACTGCCACATCGGTATGCGAGCCGACCATGGTCTAGGAGTCTTATTTCGACCTTGATGATCCTTGACCTTTTAGAAGGCTGCAACATCGGTTGTGAGCCTGCAAGATGCAGCAAACTTTTATCAGTCTCGGATTATTACCATGTGCCTTGTTTAGAAGACTGCAATATCGGTTGTGAGCCGGCAAGATGCAGTCAACTTTTATCAGCCCACAGTTTTATTATTATTCATACCTCTACCCTTTAAACGACTACCACTTTGGTTGTGAGCCAACAAGAGGTAGTGGTCTTATTTCGGCTTCGGTTTATTACATAACTTATTATTAGCCAAATTTCAAGTCCTGTGGTCTTTTAACTACCTAGACTACGGTAGCGAGCCGTCAGGAATCGGTAGCCTATTTCCCCACATGACAATACCTTATGTGTACATTACTTCACCGAAGGGAAATCTTAGATGTGATCTACACTAAGAATCGCCAAAAAAACCTAAAGCCACTTAATTTATTAACAATTTATATAATATTATTAAGCTGGGTGGGAGTAAAAAGTCACACTTAACCTCTATGAGCCTTAAAAGAGTTCCAATTTCTCTATGTTTAGCTATACAATCTATATATACTCTATCATTTCTCGTTCTTCGCAAATTTAAAATCTTTAAATAAAAGATCCGCGAATGCTTAGTCTAATAAAACAAGCTTTGCATATTTAAAGTCTATCATGGAAACTTGTAAACTCTTGGCATTTTAAAGCTAGAATTCGCATTTTAAAGCTTCTTATATAAAAGACTAGCAAAAGCTTAAATTTATATAAGTTAAGGGGCAAGCTAGAGCGCAACATGCTCGATCAAGTCAAAATTTATTCCTTAAAAAGACAAAACTATGTGTCAAAAAACTTATTCTATTTTTGAAAAATTTTAATTTTGGCATATTTTTGCTATTTTTGGTAGAAAAACGGGGTTACGTGAAGACAATGCAAATGCAAGTAAGATCGAATCGAAAGATCCTCCCATACTAGAACTACATATTGTCCTCAATGTGAGACTGTCACCCCATACTAATTTCAAGGCATAATCCGAATATTAAAGGGTCTCTACGCAAATCTAAAGCCGTTTATTAATTATGCTAATAGATAAACATTAAATCAATAAGATCTAGGATATCAGATTCTTATATATAAGCATGCGAAGAATTGAAGATCGAGTGGACGATGGACAAAACCATGAGCACGAGAGGCTTCATAATCCGAGGCAATCTTGGACATAAAACACGAGAAAGGAAGAGTCGAGCCTCCTCACATCACACTTATTCATAATTATTATACTAATATACTACTACTAGGGATAAGCATGGGTTGCCACCCGTGAAGAGCTTGTTTTTGTTAACCGAGTCACGAGCCTGACTCGATCCCCCATACTTGAGCTGGTCAAGGGGGATAGAAATGGAGAAACAGGACATCCAAGAAAGGAATGTCCCTTCCAGAAATCATCATCGGGTTCTCAGAAAAATCAGAAGTGAATTTTCCCTGATGAGATAAGAGATTAGAAGAAAGAATACCAGGATTGAAAACTTTGTCTTCATTTTCGGATGAAAATGGAAGCAAAGTCTCAATCACTTGACAAAGAGGATTACGGATGAATGAGATAGAAAATGTACCTCGAGATAGAAATCTCTTGGATTGGACTTCAAAGAATATCCCCGGATCAAAAATCTTGTTTCTAGTTCTGGAAGGAAAAGAAACTTCAAGATCGGATCTAAGAGAATCATCAGAAGGAATGAAGTATGAATCCAGCATAAGGGTGGTATGTGTGGGTAACACATTAGGCACATGAACATGAGGTTCTCCCAAAATATCTTTCATGACAACGCTAGTCAACTCGCCCTGATCGGGCTCAATCTAAAAAAGAAACGAATCATACTCAGGAAGAGAGTTATCAGCATGAGTAGTGGTACTGCCACTACTCGTCTCTTCCGTATGATCGCTAAAAGTCTCGAATTCGGGTAAAGAATTATCCGAATAAGAGAGAGAAGTGTCGGACTTCTCAAAGAAATAGTCACTATCCTCAACAGGGATAGGAAATGGGAAAGGAGACTTGAGCACACAATCAGGAGTGGGGTTGTCATTCAAAGATTCGATCTTAGCAATAAGAAGATTGATATTCAATAATTTCTCACGAAGTATATCGTCCTTCACCTCCTCTAAGCTGACGAGCTCAGAATCGGGAGGTGATGCCTCAACGTAATCGATGTTCTCAAAAGAATCCTCATCACTCGAAGTACAATCATCGTTAAAATCGGAGAAAATCTCAAAGTGATCGTTTAAAACATCAAGAGGAGGAGAATTATCACAAAAAGGTGCATCACACGTATCGTCGAAAATACCCTCGGACTCACTTGGGATTGGGACAAGGTCCTCAACACTAGACTTTATGACTTCGTCCGATTCCGTTTCCGAAATAGTGCTAAGATGCTCGTCCCCCATACTTAGAGAGTTATCAAGTTCCTCGGTTGGTAAATTAGGTGTGATTGCATTAGATAAATTCTCTAAATATTCCCTATATTGAATAGTATACACATCATCATCATCGTCAAAAATAGGAAACTTCTAATATGGAGTAAAAACTGCATGCTCCTCTTGTTCTTTTTGAACTGCTTGCTCATGTTGTTGAATCACTATTTTCACAGCAGATTGCACCGTAGTTAACATTTCTTGAGCGTGCTTTACAAAAAATTCTTTGATACTTTCCTCAGGAGGTTGAGAACTGACGCGGTATTGCGAAAATTGGTCAAAACCGGAAGAATTAGAATTATAGATAGGACTAGGCTCAAAGTAGTTTTGATTCATCGGTTGACATTGAAAACTCATATGAGGTCCCCCGCAGTTTTCACAATAAGGCTTATCGAAGATCAATTGATCACATTGAAAAGTCTCATGAGGACCCCCACAACGGGTACAACAAAGATATTGTGGAAGACTTGGTGAAGTTTGTGGAAAATTATTATCAAAATTTTGATTGTAACACGGATCCGAATTAGAGATAAACGGAACTTGTGTTGGACAATCGTAACCAAAATGAGCATCGTTTCCACATAACTCACAAGAATACGTCTGGGGTTTTGGAGGTGGGTTGAAAATATTTGGAGAATCAATGAAAGAATTTGGATTTGAATCATTAACGAATGATTTTTCAACTTCATAACAGCATAAAGCACAAACTTCATCCGTATAATTTCTTCTACAACGCTTAGAAGTACATTGTCGACGATATAGACCACCAAACGGACCTCCACACTTGGAACAATTACGTGGGGGTTGTTGAGATGAGTCGAGGGTTTCATCATAAGAGATCGGATTAGGATCACGAACAAAATTATCGACGGAACTCACATTTGAACAACAATATTCTCTATTATATAAAGCTCCACAAGACGAATATTCTTTAAACCCATACATGATGATAGAATTAAAAGAGGGAGATAGAGAAGAAGTAAACAAAATGGGGGTAGAGAAGAATATTTATAGATTTTTCAAATAATACATAAAGAAAAGAAAAAATAATAAAAATAAGAAAGAAAAATATTTTTGGAAACCGGAGGAGCGGGTAAGCGCGAAGCATTTTAAAAACCTTCTCCTTTTGGGTCGAAGTTTGAGGATCGGCCCTCCTTATACCTCTCTTTTAGTTTGTTAACTAAAGATGAGCCAAAACGACAATTAACAATCGGTAATTTTTAATATTAAAAGAAAATAAAAATAGAAGTGTAAAATATTTTTGTATTTTTATATTTTTATAATAAGAAGAAAATATTCACAATTGAAAGCGATAACTTCACGAGGAAGGGTCTTCAAACACTAATCTTCGAACGAAACACGATAATCGCACACACCTCCCCGGCAGCGGCGCCAAAAATTGATTCTTAATATAATAGCACATAATATATATATATATATATATATATATATATAGGGATGAGATCACAAGAAAACCTCATCTCGATAGAAAACCTAGAAAACTCATCCACAACCGTTGGATCAAACCTTCTTCCCCTCCCTTTTTTTAAACCAAACTACAAGGACCTAATTGTATCTTCTTTCATTCTTTCAGGGAGGTTTTTGTAAATTCACACCTTACATATATAATGCCTATTTTTTTCATTTTTTTCTTTCTCTTCTTTTTATCATTTTACACACGGATCGTGTTTTTCTCTCAGATACATATTATACATAGCCTATCATTTTTTCAAACTAACGATTCCACAAAAACAGAATCATGAAATCATATTCACAAACTAATCACATCTCGAAATCATAGCCTGTTATCTGATAACACATGGTGTTATCAGATTCACGAGATCATCACAACGTAATTTATCAAAACAAATATCAAACTAAGGTACGCAACTGATTTAGTTTGTAGTTTTGTTACTTAAAACTAATTAGTTAATCATCATCTTTGTTTATAGATGTACTGATTTTTAGAGTTTATTGATATAATTCATTGTATACAATAGTTACTTTGGAACGAAATTGAGAAATTAATACATGGGAAATATGTTTACAAAAAACTGCACATAAAGTGTTTGATAAAATGTCTGAATGGAATTTAATAATTGCGATGCACTAATTTTACACTGTGATGCCCTAATTAATTAATGCAATAGTAGTTTGGCCAAAAGCTGCCTAAAAGTCTATATCCAATTGCTCCCTAAAATTGTGTTTTTTGAGGTTGGTATTAAGTTTTAAGTGACTTGTTATTTATAAAATTGTAGGTCGTGTGGAGTTGAGATATCAATATTTACTGGTTACAAAAACCCAAATGGAGCTGAATTAAAGCCAGAAATAGAAGAGGAAGTGGTGGTGAGAGAGGGAAAGAGGGGCGTAGATATGGACGCAATAATGTAAATTCAAGGGTGGTTTGGGAGCAAAAAGAAGAAACGGAACCGGTTGATGGGAATGGTGATGGTGGTGATGGTGTGGTTGAGGAGGTTGTGAAAGAAAGGAATGTGGGACAGGGGAGGGACAAAAATAGGGGTTCGGGAGGGACAGTGGTGATGGTGATGGTGTGGTTGAGGAGGTTGTAAAAGAATGGAATGTGGGGTAGGGGAGGGACATAAATTGTGGTTACGGGAGGGACATATACGGGGGTTATGAGAGGTTCCAGAAGAGGGTGCCGAGATGTAGTTTTGGCAAGTAGAAAGGGCAAATTTGGGTTAAGAAAGGAGAATCTGTTGTCCCAAATTGAGCTTTGAATATCTGGTAAATTTCGTTTATATGTGTGTTTTTAATAGTTTTATTGCTGATTGATTATTAAGTTAATGGGACTTTATGCATATGAAAATGGGCAAAAGCGAAATTATCTTTGGTACATGAATAATGAATTCACACCAGAGAATTTGAACGAAAGCCAAATTGAATGGAAACACATACAACACTTAATGTCTAAGGTTGACACAGCGAAATGGCACATGAAAAAATAGTTTGATTGGGTACATATTAACTAGCTTGTTGGATTAGAGCTAAACTATGTCCAAATGGGTAAACTAACAAAAGATTTGGACAAGTAGAAAAAAATCAAAAATTAAGAACTAACCAAAGAATATAAATCACATAATGATTAGCTCTCACAGTGATTGAAAAAGTAATGTAACGTTGGTGACTGATTATGCCACATGAATGAGCCACAATGACGTGTTTATGGTAATTGTAGTGGTTAATGGCTGAGTATTGGCTGGTAGATATTTATATTATGGAGTACATATATTGGGATTTTAGGACATGTATTTATAGTCTTATCTAATAAATGAGTATTGCTTTATCCAATTTAAGATGAGAATCTATGTTAAATACTCAAATAGGTTGATTTTATGCTCTTTGTCATTTGTGTATTTGAACTTTTTCCTAGTATCCTTATGTCTATTGAATGAGACATAATGTGGCCATATAGAAATTAGTAGTGCGAATCTACAATCATAGGAACGGATTACTATTAATTTTGATATCTTATTAAGAATTTGTAAAAAAATGCATTGTTATATTAG
>BQNB010151740.1:2708-12932 GCA_026074375.1 Tanacetum coccineum | reverse complement strand
GAAAAAGAGAAAATGTTACTTTTGCAAGTATTAGAGAAACGTAAGGGGGCAATTGCTTGGAAAATGTTGGACATCAAGGGAATCAGTCCATCATACTGCACGCACAAGATTCTAATAGAAGATGACTACAAATCGGTCATTCAACCCCAAAGGCGTTTAAATCCCAAAGTCCAAGACGTGGTGAAAAATGAGGTTGTAAAGCTACTTGATTCAGGTCCGATTTATCTAATCTTGAATAGTGCGTGGGTGAGCCATATCCACGTGGTTCTAAAGAAAGGAGGAATGACTGTAGTTCTGAATGACAATAATGAGTTAATTCCTTCTCGCACAGTCACAGGATGGCGAGTGTGCATCAGCTATCGTAAACTCAACGATGTAACTCGAAAGGATCATTTCCCTCTTCCCTTTTTTGATCAAATGTTAGAGCGTTTATGTAGGAATAAATATTACTGTTTTCTTGATGGTTTTTCAGGATTCTTCCAAATTTCGATCGCACCCGAAGATCAAGAAAAGATGACATTCACTTGTCCTTATGGGACTTTTGCTTACCGATGAATGCCGTTTGGATTATGCAACGCACCGGCTACTTTTCAAAGATGCATGACGGCAATTTTCCACGACATGGTGGAAGACTTTATGGAAGTATTCATGGACGACTTCTCGGTATTCGGTAACTCTTTTGATTGTTGTCTAGCTAATTTAGATAGGATGCTTGCTAGATGTGAAGAAACCAACCTTGTGCTGAATTAGGAAAAATGTCATTTTATGGTAAAAGAAGGGATTGTTTTAGGACACAAAATTTCTTAGGCTGGAATTGAGGTTGATAGAGCTAAAATCAATGTGATAGCAAAATTTCCATACCCAACAAACGTAAAAGGGATGAGAAGCTTTCTAGGGCATGCTGAATTTTACTGAAGGTTCATAAAAGACTTTTCCATGATTTCTAAACCAATGACCCAACTTTTAATGAAAGACGCGAAGTTTTTGATTTTTCTGATGATTGCAAAATGGCATTTAACATTTTGAAAGAAAAACTAACCACTGCGCCTATCATAATATCTCCCGATTGGAACGTGCTCTTTGAACTAATGTGTGACACTAGTGACTTTGCTGTTGGAGTTGTGTTAGAACAACGAATAGACGAGAAATTTAAACCAATCTATTATACCAGCAAAACTCTGAATAATGCCCAAGAGCATTACACCACCACTGAAAAGGAACTTCTTCCAGTTGTTTTCTCTTTTGAAAAGTTTTGTTCATATCTTATCTTATCAAAGACCGTAGTCTATACTGATCATTAAGCTTTGAAGTATTTTTTCAGCAAACTGGATGCCAAACCAAGGCTTATAAGGTGGGTTCTGCTTCTTTAAGGGTTTGACATTGAGATTAAGGATAAAAGGGGCAGAGAACTTAGCTGCGGATCATTTGTCGAGACTTGAGAACCCAGACTTGGGAACATTTACGGAAGAGGAAATCGCTAACAAGTTTCCCGACGAACATCTTATGATATTGAAAACCAAGTTAAATGAGGACGAACCATGGTATGTTGATTATGTTAATTATATCGTTGGAAATATTGTGCCTCCAAATTAGACACCTGAAAAAAGAAGAAGATTTTCTCTCAAGTTAAAAATTATTTTTGGGATGAACCATACACATTCAAGCTATGCCCAGACAATGTAATGAGGCGATTAGTTGCTGGAAACGAAATCCTTAAAATCTTGGCACATTGTCATTCTGGACCAACTGGGGGTTATCATAGTGCATCAATTACTGGAAGGAAAGTCTATGAATCAAGATTCTTTTGGCCCAGCATCTTGAAGATGCTAAAGATTACGTAATGAGATGTGATGCATGTCAGAGGTCTGGAAACATATCATCAAGAAGTGAGATGCCTCAGAACAATATTCAGGTATGTGATGTGTTTGACATATGGGGGCTAGACTTTATGGGACCCTTTCCTAACTCGAAGGGAAACAAATATATATTAGTAGCAGTGGATTATGTATCAAAATGGGTTGAAGCTTAAACACTTCCTACAAACAATGCTCGCGTTGTGATTAAGTTTTTGAGAAGGCTATTTGTAAGATTTAGAGTTCCTAAAGCTTTAATTAGTGATCGAGGGACACATTTTTGTAACTCTCAACTAGAAAAAGCCTTGCAAAAGTATGGAGTAACACATAAGTTATCAATGGCATATCACTCTCAAACTAATGGGCAAACCAAAGTGACCAATAGAGCTATTAAACGTATCTTGGAAAGGTCGGTTGGATATAATCCGAAGAATTGGTCCGAAAAGCTCGACGATGCGTTATGGGCATTTAGAACCGCCTACGAAACACCTACTGGATGCACCCCCTTTAGATCGGTTTATGGAAAAGCTTGTCACTTGCCTGTGGAGATCGAACATAAAGCATATTGGGCACTAAAACAATGTAATATGGATCTCACAGCTGCAACAAAGAACTGTTTCATAGAACTTAATGAATTGATGGAATTGAGAGATGGAGCGTACGAAAACACCCGGATCTACAAGGAAAGAACTAAGAGATGGCACGACTTTAGGCTTCATGAGGATAAGAATTTCAAAGTGGGAGACAAGGTATTGCTATTTAACTCTAGATTTAAGATGCATCCGGGTAAGCTCAAATCAAGGTGGTACGAGCCAAATGTGGTAAAGACTGTATATATATGGAATAGTAGAGATCATCGATAGAAACGAAATCAACTTTAAAGTCAACGGGAAAAGGTTGAAGAAGTACCATGATGGACATATTGATGCGGAAGATAAATAAGTAGTGGAATTCAAAGAAGATACAATGTGAAGAGTGTGTGGAAGCTAAAGACAAGTCTAACTTAAAGACTTCGCTGTAAACAAAAGTGCTTCCCGAGAGACAACCCGGATTATCATTTATTTTTATCGAGTCTGGCTTCCCATACATCAATACGGCGTATCCGCTCCATACCATACGGCGTATTGAATGTCTGGACGTTATCAGTCCTTTATTTTTATGCACTTTAAACATTATTGTCAGTTATGTCAATACGGCGTATTCATGCGCATGATACGGCGTATTCAACAGACTGACCCGTATTTAGATACTTTTTACAGGTTTCTCAATACGGCGTATTCCAGTTTATGGATATGGCGTATTGGTCTCCTGTACAGTTTATTTAGCTTAATTAACCATAGATACCCGAGATAGGATTTTGCATGTTTTTCCTATATTTTGCACAGGACCTCGCTGAAAAGAAATTGACGATATTGGTGAAGTATCTACAATCTAGAAATCTGGAAGTGTTAGAGTCTTAAAATCTCAAGACGGTTGTTCAACACGCAATCTTGCTTAATAAATCAACTTGGAGAATCTACCGAGCAAAATATCAGGGGAGTTTCTTATTCTAATTCTTTTTAATTCCCATTTTTAATGTTTTATTTATACAATGAGGACATTGTATAATTCAAGTGGGGGATGGGAATTAGAATGTATACTTGTTTAATTTTTCACATAAAATTCTTAAATTATACTCAATTTTTTTTTCAAGCATACTTTTATGAAATTACTTGATACATAACCTGCATTAACCCACACACAATAACCCTTATTAGATATTGTAAGGATTTAACCTTATCGGTTTCCAAATGTTTACCCAAATTCCATAAAAATATAAGTGTGCCAGTGATGTTGTAGGCTTTAGAACTTGGCTTGGTATATCTATTCGTGTCATTAATAAGGAGTTCTATGGTTTTCATATGGAGTAAACTTGTTTTAAATTGGTAAATTTCTAAGATTACACCCAAAAAGCCTTTATATGTTATTTTATTAACTAACTATATTGGTTAGTTATATCCCTGTGTAAACCCTTTGTTTACTCTCATCTTAAGAGTAAGATACCCCTAGAAACCAATAGAGCCAATCCTTTAGGAATTACACCAACTGTTTATTTCATTACACCTTTACACCTTAGCCTACCCTGTTAGATTAAGTCCATTTATCAGTTGCTAGTTGCTTAAAGTGTAAAGTATGTATTTCCCGAGTCTTGTGTCAATTTTCTATCTTTGGTACGGTTGGGAAGAAATTTGCACATTGCAAATGGGATGTATAAAGTAGTCAAAACTAATGTATTTTTACTACCAACATAATTATTGGTACGTCCAAAGAATGAAGAATTATCGAAGGAATTATTAGGAGTTATTATGATCGTGAAGATGTTGAAATTACACCCTCGTAGTTAGTATATGAAAAAAAGAAAAAAAAACTAAAAAATAAGAAAATCAATGCAACAAAAAAGAGGAGGAAAGTTTGAAGATAATCGTTTCGCAAGAGCTTAGACCAAAGGAATTATATGAAGGATCGATTATTCGTTGATACGTCTTATAAGTCAACGATGTAAAGTTTTGTATAAAGTTTTAGATATCACCACTTGTCTTGTAAAAGTATGTGAAGTATGGGATGATTGGGAAGTTGACCGTTACGGGAACACCAACTCAGGTTGTTATTTTTGATCTATGATCAAGACGTTTGTATATAGTTGTGTCTTTTTCATGGTAACGGTCAGAAAAAAGTATCTAGCAACTTATATCTTAGACTTACCCTATTTTCTTCATGATTTTTATTTAACAATAATTTATTTCCCTTTCCTAATCATTAACCATGAGTTTTACGCCAATGAGGATGTGATCGAGCATGCATTTCTATTCTGTCGTTACGGCCATGTATGCATGTCTCAGCTGCCTTGTTGGTGTGGTACTTTTGGTGAAAGATTGTAGAATGATCAACCCTAAGCCTTATAATAAAAACCCATTTTACCTTTATAAACTTGTTACTCCTTAGCTCAAGTGGCGGAGATGTGTATCCTTGCCAAGCCTATGATAGAATACTCGTCACGACCGAGCAATTGAGGGATATAGTTACATGTTACCACATAGATTAGTTGAGTGATTTGAGTGTTTTCATCTTTTTATTTCGTGAGGTGTTTGGTTGTGTACTTGTAATAGATCAAATAAATGCTTAACCGGAAAAATCCTTTGGGATGCATTTTCATAAACTTTTAAAGGCTACTTGAGGACAAGTAGGATTCAAGTGAGGGGATATATGATGACATCAAATAACATCACTTTTATAGCATCATTTATCCCATGTAATTAACTAATTTTGTTTAATTATTACAAAGAATTGTACTTAATCGCTTGTATTTAAGAATTGCAGTAATTATGGAGAAATTGGTGAAAGTTAACTAAAAGGTACGCATTCTGGAGCTTAAATGAAGATATTTGAAGATTACTGTTCTGACAACCAATACGCCGTATCCATCAAGGAAGATACGGCGTATCTGTGCCTGCACTTCACAAAAGACCACGAAGGAAACAAGGGAATACACCGTATCCAGGAATGACCAATACGTCGCATTCAAGCCATATGGAAATAAAATATTATGGAATATATCGAACGTGGTCCCTACTCCAAGAAACCCCCCAATACTCCATATCAAAGACTCTCGATACGACGTATTGACCTTTTTCCAGACCTTATAAATAGAAAACTCAAAAACGAGTTTTAAGTGTGCTAATCATATTTTTGATACCTAAACCATAAAAGTTGATTTTCAGAGGAGAATAAGAGCAGAAGAGGTCTTGCAACATGATTAATTTAATAGGAAACAACTTGTAATCTCCTATACTCTTGTAATCATTCAGTTTTTGGTATCATTCGTTAACTTGGTTAGTTTACCTTGGCTAAATTATTACTCTTGTATTGATTATGACATTTGAAGGCTAATACCTTCGGGTATTAGCCATTATTATGAAGATTTGAATGTTTGGTTTGTTTATCCTGATTGCTTAATTTATCGTTGATTGCTTGTTTATGTTTATCAATTTATACTTGTTTACGTGATTTTGTATGTGACCTATCATTCAACTAGATCTAGTGATACGGACCAAGTAATCTAGATGCCGGGATAGCTCTCCATATAGTGATTTATACATCTAGACCAATAGGATCACAAATAACGACCTATCTTTACCCTTAGATTATGAGCTTAGTTGGACCGGCAAGTAACCTAAGGATCAACGAGTACGTTCTCAATTAATTGGTAAAGACTTGGTTAGTGGACTACAAGTGTATGAATTGCCATTAAGCAGTAAGTGGGTAAAGTCTCCATGAGCTAGGGTTTAACAAGATCACCATTGCTTTAATCCCTAAGATAGATTATAATCAGCAAATAAGGATGTTTTATGCAGATGTGTTTAATTGTGACAAAATTCTACGTGGCTAGGTTTAAGGAAGAAGTACGGCCTTAATCTTAAGAATGATATGCCGCCTCGAGATAAGTAATCATTGCACTAAATAAACAAACCAACGTTCAGATTGGATTAATAATGGTAAATACAATTTTTTTATATTTGGCTGGACCGTTCTTTTATTTTTTGTTAATTTGCTTGCATGTGTTTTAGTGTCTTGAATTGGTTTTAGTCACCACCAAACCCGTGCCAGTCTCTCAGGCTAAAAACCCCTTATCCATTAGATTTAGGATTAACATAGGTTTAGCATATGTTTAACATAGATTAGACTAACTTAGATTAGAAAAACCAAAGTATTAATAAATTGAAAGTATTTCTCGCTCTTAGTGATCGACAACCTACTTACCACGAAACTACTACCGACCAGGTACACTGCCCGTTAAAGTGTTGTTTTTGGTTTAGTCGGCAAAATATAAATTAAAAACTTGAATCATAAAATTATACACCACACAACGACACAATCAAGTTTTTGGCGCCATTGTCAAGGAGTGAAAATTAATCTTGATTTTTATTTGATATTTTGGTTTTTAGCATTAGATTAGATCTAACCCTTAGGATTAGTGTAATTTAGATTAGAGTATAATTATGTATATTTGCTTGTATATTTGTGTGTTTAACTGTTTGCGTGTTTTAATTGTTTTGTAATACACTGTTCTGGTCGATAACTCGATACGGCGTATCCACTTCCTTTGGATACGGCGTATCCAACTTTCTGTCCAAATACAACGTATTCTCTCAACGGTTTAATATGGCGTATTCACTTCAATTGAATACAGCGTATCGATCATCTGAAATAAAAGCTAAATTTTCGTGTTTGATATCGTGCTTAATTTTTTTATCTTTCTTCAATTGCTGATATTTTTAGCTTTGTGTCAGGTCATACATATCAGAGCTAGTTGATTAAAAAAGAGATGGCAGACAAAGAAGCAAAATCAACAATGAGAAAAATCGTGACTAATGACCAAGCAAATTACTATTCAGGGATTACAAGGATTACGGTTAATGGAAAGAACACCTATGAGCTGAAAGGGAAATTCCTTGATGATTTGCATAAAAATGCCTTTAGTGGTACTAATAAGGAAGACGCGGTCGAGCATATCGAATACTTTCTAAAAATTGTTGACCTAATTGATTTACCGAATGTAAATCAAGATAAACTTAGAGTTGTTGTTTTCCCAATCTCATTGGTTGGAGATGCATGGAGATGGTTTGATGGAATTAAAGGATCAATTACTAGTTGGGTCGATTTGACTGATATATTTTTTAGAAAATACTACCTGCCTTTCCGCACTGGCAAGATTAACACACCCATAATTAAGTGGGACCCTACTAATCCCAAGTTTAAAAACTGGTTGGCCTCAAAGTTTGTGAACTACAAGACGATGGATATATTTACTAAAGGAGCTTTGTGGGATTATTGGAAATTGGGAAGTGACGAAATTAAGCCAACAAATGAAGAACCTTCCGATCTTGAGGAAACTGATCACGATGATGAATAAGAAATCGGTGAAATCTTTAGAATTGAAACAAACATGTTCGATTATGAAACAACGCTGTGCGAAAAATTCAAAGAGTTCAATTACCTACTCAAGATAGATCATGATCTCCTTACTAAAGACATTGAAGGATTCAAGACTTATGAAGAATTTAAGGACGATTGGATTTACGAATGAAACAAAGATGTGCCATGGGTACACGAAAAACTATGGACGGATTATGGAGCATGGAAAGAACCAACACCAGTTACACATTGTTACAAACCTTTCAATTATAAAACTGGAAGTTCAGAATGGACAACATGTAGTTGGAGGAATGATGGATACTGTAATGGAGGAAACTTACCAGGAGCATACATAGTAGGAAACACGCTCCGTTACCAAGATTTAGAATGGTACGATGCTTTGAAGGGTAGCGAGCTAAAAGTAGAAGCTTTAAGAAACAAAGCTATCATGGAAGGAATTATAGACGATGATGATGAGTCAAGTTACGAACGAAGAAAATGATGGAACGTGTATGAGATGGATCATGAAGTTGATGAAAGACAAGAGATATGTAGTAATAAAACTCATGAGCTACCGATTTGCAATATAAGAAGATTCGAGATGATTAAGTATTCATTCGGAGATGACGAAGAGTATGCTGTTGTTAAAGCAGATGAATACGATGATTTGACGAGTACAAGCAAAGATGCATGCGGAGCATACCAAGAAATCTTTCGCACGATGGACAAAGGATGGATGGTAACCAGAGACGAGTAGAAGAGAAGCTGAAAAAGTCTAACTTAAAGAATAGCTGAAAGAAAAGTGCTTCCCGGGAGACAACCCAGAATGTTATTTATTTTTATCGAGTCTGTCTTCCTAGACATCAATACGGCGTATCTGCTCTATACCATACGACGTATTGAATGTCTGGACGTTATCAGTCCTTTATTTTTATGCACTTAAAAAAAATTATTGTCAAGTTCTGGCAATACGACATATTCATGCACATGACATGGCGTATTTAGCAGACTGACCCTTATTTGGTATTTAGTTTAGTTTAAATTAACCGTAGGTAATAAGATAGGAATGCATCGTTTTTCTTATAATTTGCACAGGACCTCGCTGCAAAGAAATCAACGAATTTGGTGAAGTATCAATCATCTGGAATCCTATGTGTGATTGTAGTCATGCTGGAATACAGACGCAATTACAACACACGTCCTTGATCATAAACTCAACATGGAGAATCTACCGAGCAAAATATCAGGGGAGTTTCTCATTCTAATTCTTTTTAATTCCCATTTTTAATGTTTTATCTATACAACGAGGACATTGTATAATTCAAGTTGGGGGGGGGGGGGTGGGAATTAAAATGCATACTTGTCTTATTTTTCATCCTAAAATGCTTAAATTAAAAAAAATTCAAGCATACTTTTGTGAAATTACTTGATACATAACCTGCACATAATAACCCTTATTAGATATTGTGAGGATCTAACCTTATCCGTTTCCAAATGTTTACCCAAATTCTACAAAATATGAGTGTGCCGGTGATGTTGTAGACTTTAAAACTTGGTTTGGTATATCTATTCGAGACCGCAGTGATGAGTACTAAGGATTTAGATGAAGTAACTTGTTTAAATTTGTCGGAACCCAAAATAATCTTCACTTCACCATGATGATCAAGAAAAAGAGATAAGAGAAAATATGGAAGAAATTTAAAGAGAAGTTAGAGAGAGAAATGTGGAGAGGAAAATGAGATGGTTGAATTCTTGCAAAATGAGAGAATGAACAAATGAGAATCAACATCATTTTCCATAGTGGAAAATGGTTTAAATACCCTAATGAGCCATGGGCTTTTTAGGTGGGATGGGCTTGGGATTGACTTGGGCTTAGGCCTATTACACATACAATATTAGATTACTAAATAAGCCCTTTTACCCGTCTAGCCTATTACAACATATAATTAATTTAGTGACCGAGACCTAATATAATTGTGAACGAACTTCCATTGTTCGACTCAATATTTTGAGGCTAACAATCTCCCCCAAAGTGAGTTCATTGTGACACTCCTTCATGAGATCAATGAGATTGATTTTGTCGTTGAGCTCTTGTGATCTTTGTCTCTGTCTACGTTGTAGGCTTGTTCCTTCATGCTTTGTAATCTTTGATCTTGAGCCTTTGTCATTGTCTTTTTCGTCCGAGATCTTTAAACCTTTATCCTTCCGTCGTGATCATCTTTGCCACCTTGCGATCTTGTGTCTTGACCAACATGCTCATAATTTGCATCATCTTGAAAGCTTGCTAACAATCTCCCTTGATAGACTTGATATCTTTGAAGGAAGATCTTGTATATCAGAGTTTGTGCGGAAGTCTTTGTCTTTAATTCTTGAGCTTTCATGATTCTTGAATCTTGATGCTTATAGAATGTCTTTGTAG
>BQNB010151739.1:0-15861 GCA_026074375.1 Tanacetum coccineum | reverse complement strand
ACTAAAACCCGAATATGTGTGACAGATTAGGCACAAGTTTTGTTGGATTAATCAGTATTAGTGACCGTAAACATTTTATAATCACACGAATGGTTTTTGAGAGTAACTATTGTTCGTCACTTGGCCACATAAATATATAATATATGTGACATTTGAGATGATTTATTCAAGTGAATGTGTATTTTGTGTGACTATTGTTCATCCAATGGTCACATGAATTTTAAGTTTGTGTGGCGTTTTGTAATATTTAGTCACACAAAGCATGTTTTTTATTTATTTAGTCATATACAAGTTAACCAAAAGTGGCCAAAAGTGTTAATAAGTGTGACCATATGTTGATTAAAGTCAAGTGAATGTTTATTTTGTGTGACTATTGTTCATCTAATGGTCACATAATTTTTAAGTGTGTGTGGCAATTTTTAATATTTAGTCACACAACGAAAAAATAAGGAAGTGCGGGGAATCGAACATCGTGCCTCTCGCATGCAATGCGAGCGCTCTACCATATGAGCTACACTCCTATTTGGCAATTGCAATCAAGATGAAAATGCAACCAGGACCTAAACCTAATGTGCAAACAGCAAGCGTAATGATGAACACATAGACTTTCATACCTAGTGATTCTCTGTTTCTCAAGATGAAAATATACCGACAATAAAGTTTGTATGATGAAAGAGAATGTACCTTTAATAGTTTCATCTATGGGAGTTTCTTTGTGTTCAGCAGCAGCAACAAGTGTCTCAATATTTAAAGCAGAGCCGAACCCTTTAGTACATTATATATGAAAAGACAGCATATAAGATACCTCTATATGAGTACATAGATAGATGAGTGGGTATATAGTTTGAAGTATGACCAAAACTTACTTGTAGAAGTAGGGGTTCGAGATGGGCAAACAAAAGCATGAGAGTTGGCTAATGCTGATGAGGAACTAACGACATTCTGTGGTGGCTGTATTTAACCATCATAAATAAGCATGATCATAACTAAGAATATGAAAGATATAGAAGTTTTTTTACAAGATATGGTGCTTACTTTCGGGATATTAAGAGGATGTGTAAACCTCTTTATCAATACAGATGTGTAAACCTCTTTATCAGTTGGACTTACTTACAAATCCGAAAGTTTTCTAGTATGATTGGTATGCGCCAACAATAGATCAGAGCCAAATGCATATGAAAGATGTACCTCTACGTTTGCTTGTGGAATAGCACTTTGGTGTTGGTCATCGAATAGTGATCACCCTAAACAATATTAGTTATCACAAATATGTATGTCTGATGTTACCATGAGACTTAAGAAATGGAAAATTATACACAGCAAAGACCTTAATATGTTACTTGTATTAAAAATCAGGTTACTAAAATTAGTATTAGTGACATTAAGTCTTGCATTAGCAGCATAAAGTATACTTGGCAGCACTAACTCCTTCTTTTAAACCCAATAGCAGTAGTATCAATAGCAGCATTAACTTACGAGATTACTACTGGCAGCATTAAGTCTTGCATTAGCAGCATAAAGTATACACTGGCAGTACAAATCATTCTTATTCCCAAACAGTAGTGACTAACTTCTTTTAATACCAATACGTTTGACAAGCAGCACTAAATTGACAGTAGAGTAAAATCGAACTTACAGGTTTAGATAGCCTCAACAGCGAGCAACCCGATTGATGTTTGTGCTCGAAATAGGTTCAAAACGTTATATGTAATCTGCTTTCATGCATTCTGTGTGTATTACTTCATAATAAACTAAGATGCGCTTACTAACCTTGCTATTCATTGATGCTTCAATATGTTGAATTTCTAGTCTATCAGAATAAAAGAGTAGCTGCAAAATAAAGCCAAAATTTAGAACAGTTGATGGATTTTCTTCTTTCCAGATTGTTGCTATCCCTTTCCAGATTGTTGCTAGGTGCACCATAGATAATGAAGTTACAGAACACGAAACAAAATAATTATTAGATATAGATAAAACTTTAACCAACATGATGCAAAACAAATAATGCTTACTGCATATGGTTTTAGGGGTCTCAAATCTGATGAAAGTATTTGTAATATCGATAACCTTTATAACAAGTCTCAAATCTGATGAAAGTATTTGTAATATCGACAACCTTTATAGCTAGCAGCAAGCAAGCTAGCAGTAAGCAAGCTAGCAGCAGCTAGCTAGCAGCAAGCAAGCTAGCAGCAGCAAGCAGCCATTAACAACGGCTAACAGCAGTTAACAGAGTTGGACAACAGCTGCATGAGGTGCCAGATGAGGTGAGCCATTTTTTACAACACCCAACCTACAAATTCCAGAGGAAACGACCCCTTTGTTCCATCACGAAAATCGCTACTTGTGATGATATTAACACACTTATCTTCACCTTTAGAAATTATTAAGTTCAAGAGTTGGAGCAATTGTGTGTTAATGGCTCATTGTAATTAGGGGTTTCCGCAACAGTTAGCTCAAAATCATCATGCGATATATTCATTGATGGTGGCGATGAACACCTACAAAATGTTTTATCAAGGAAGTGCATTATTGTTATAGTAATATACTTAATACTCTATTCTAACTGACTGCATTTTTGAGGGTTAATAAGTAACATTACCTGTTTCGGTCTCAAATCAATATAAAGCGACAACAGTGGTTTTGTCGTTCTTGTTGGATGCCCTTTCTTATAGACTTTAGATTAGTTTATGTGGGAGCAATTTGCATTACAAAGGATAGCATAACACTATATGTGTTTTTATTGAGATTTATTAGAGAAAATTGCATTACATTTAAGGAGAATGAATACCTCTCAAGTTCTTTGTTTCCAGAAGCCCTTTGTCCCTCAACACCCACGGATTAATGTAACTTCCGTTGTTATTGAGTCAGAAATATTCATGAATTCCCAATGTGTAAGTGCCCAGTTTGCTCACGCACTTCATGCTTCCTTCCGAGTAATTTCGAAAAAAAAAAAAAAAAACCTAAACTAAAACGATGCAAACATTATAGCACATTACTTGTTTGTAAAATCCAGCCAACCTCATTGAAGGCCAAATATAGAAAAGTACATGTTTCAACCCATACCCAACCAATTTGACTTGTGAGTTGTGACCCAACCCGCTCATAAATTATTTGTAAATTGGTTAGATATAAATCATTAACAAATGTAGATAATAATTATAAAAGAATCTATGAATCACAGATACTTGCACAAAATTTAAGTATACAGACATTTACAGTAAGCACACAATCACTTCTAGCATATATTAAAGAATACAATCACAATTACAAATTCACACTCACATTTACAATTACAATACACTTACTACACATAATAAATTGGTTTTTAACAGCCTTCTTTACTGCACAAACTGATTGCTTTTAGTAGCATAACGCTTTTCTTCTGCATAATTGGTGTTGAAACCAAGACTTCTTTGACTTCATTAAATGATACATATATAAAAGAGTGTCAACTTTTTAGACGATTTTACACGGATTTTTTTGCAGCAAACAGATCAGAGTTCATACAAAAAATGCAAACACGATGCTTCACAAGATTGAGAGATTATGGACAGAGATCACTAATATGATAGTTCTTTTTGCATTTATATTTTCGTAATCTGTCCAAAATCGATCATCCTTAAACCAAAAATAAAGTTGAAAATTCCTATAGCAGTTCTCTATAGAGCACAACGAATAACTGACCTCCATTGCACGGATGGATACCCCATCAAAGAAAGATGACAGGCTACAACTTTATATCCAATATCCTCAAGTTCTACATTTTAAAATGAACGACACATTTTTATTAGTGAAATGGTAACTAAATATAAAGTATCACCTTAACGCGAGACCTTCTTCATTTCCTCCATCTCTAACTGTTATGTAATCTGGTATTGTGGTGTATATTTTACTGTCAGGAAAATCGCTACTTGTGATGATATTAACACCATAGTCTGCATTCTGAAGATAAAAGTTCACCTTTTAGAAATTTTGAGAAGCTCAAAATAACCTATAGTTCCAAAATATGAATTACATACAAATATAGTATATCATTTTTAAAAAAAGAACATGTATGTTATCTCTGTGTGCAGCCAGTTACTAGCAGTTTAGTCAAAGTTTGGACAGAAAATGAAGCAATGGCATTGTCAAGATAGTTAAATTATATACTAAACTGTTAAACTTAAACCATGATAATAAGAATGTCAGTTAAAGTCATGTAACAAGCTATTTGAAATCAACAACTCACAACTCAAAAATAAAATAATTTAACTTCCGGATGAATTAAGCAATTAAAAAACAAGATTCTATGTGTGAAAAAAGATAAATTAACAAATTCAGAAGCAAACCTTGGTGTCCATGCTCCATCAATAGCTTTTCCTAATTAAGTTTCCTATATGGTATATAATTAGCAAAATGGTTAATCTCATAATCTATAATTACTTAAAACACAACAAAGGATATAAAGATATATACCCCACATATGTTGTTGTTGTGATGGATGAACCGCTGCTCTCAAACACCCAAGGATTAGATCATCTTGTAAAGTGTCACCCCAACCTGTTGTCACCCCAACCTGTTCAAATTATCCATCCACAGGAGGTAACTTATAAGCCCATAAGCTGAAACAAACACCCCTTGGACATCATCCAAAAATGCTAGAAGGGTGCTTCAAATCAGTAGTATAAACAAACATGTGATTCGTTGTCAATCTTTGTCCTTTAATTTTACATTGTTCTAAAGGTTATTTAGTTAGAGTTACCCAAAAACAACAAACAACAAACATGACATCATAGTCACTGTAACAAATACACATACATATAAACAATAAAAATTCATGTTATTTGGGCTATTATTCTAAAAATGGCCAAAGTATTAGGATGTAATGAACTTCAACACTAGCAAAACTGATGTTCCCACTTGTACAAATTCGGGGACACATAAACCCCAATTCAGAAAATAACAAAATCACTAAGATACACACATGAATATTTATAATTAATTACCTAATTGAAGATATAATCCAATGAAGTATCCAATTTATGGATAAATGAACTTGAATTGGTGTCGACAGCCGAACCAATGACTGGTGGATAGTGACCAATGATGCTTTTCGGTTTACCACAGAGGCGAGAGAGGATGTGAGAGAGATGAAGAAAATTAGTTTGGGGAGAAAAACTATAGATATGTTAGATCTGAAACACATAAAGATGGGTGGAGGGATAATTTGATTTTTGGGAAAATTTTAGGCGGGCTTGTTAAAAGTTGAGAGTGAAACTTCATTTTTGGGCAAAATTAAGTAAACATGTAAAAAATTAGTGATAACTTTAACTTACATGACCATATGTATCGAATTTTGGTTACACTTAATCATGTATGTCTATGGTTTAGTGTGACCATATATGACATTTGGTCACACTATTCAAGTGTGTGACATATATTTGTTACTTTTAAATGTATATCATGACTATTGCTTCAAACTTACTTTTTAGTTGTCATACATTTCAAATTCATATGTGGCTAAATATTTAGAAAAAAATAGCAGTCACTTTTAAATAATGTGTGACAAACTTGACTATATGATTTAGCCACATACACAATTACTTCATGTGACCATATATGGATTTTGGTCACACTGTTCAATTGTGTGACATATATTTGTCACATATGTATATATACAGTGTGACTAATGTTTCAAACTTATTTGTATATGTCACACGTCCCAAATTATAAGTGACTAAATAATCAACAAAAAATTACCAGTTAAGTTTAGTCACATAAATATTCAAATGTGTGATAATGAAATTCTGAAATGGTCACACAAAATGAGTTCAGTGTGGCTGTTTATTTTATCCTGGTATATTTAGTCACATAAATATCTGACTGTGTGGCCGTTCAAAAAACAGCATGTGTAATGAAATCCTAGATTTGTACTAGTGCATAAAGCGGCGAGAGATCGTCAAAAGAGCTATGTTGATAATAGGCGTAAGCCGTGAGAGTTTAAGGTGGGAGATCATGTATTGTTAAAGGTGACGCCTTGGAAGGGCGTAGTTCATTTTGGAAAGAATGGTAAGTTAGCACCGAGATATGTAGGACCATTCGAGATCCTTGAAAGGATCGGCCCAGTAGCTTATAGTTTGAGATTGCTCGAGGTATTGAGTAGTGTGCATGACACATTCCATGTGTCGAATCTAAAGAAGTGTACTAGTAGACCTTAGTGCACCCTTAAATGTTCTTATGTGGTTTGGTTAATGTTATATTTGAATAAACTCGAAGTCAAGCCGATTCTTTAAAAATGTTGAGCTTTGTAACAACTCATAAATTAGTTCCAAGATAGTTCTTGTTTGATGAGTTGCGGGGTTAGGTTATGAATGACCTTGTTACACAACTTAAGGTTTTTGACGAGTTTCCTCGAAGACGGGCGATGTTCATGGAGTTGGATGTTTATTTTTGCTTAGAGTTGTTATGCTGCTATTTGTACCCTTGTATGGACAAGCAAAGTTGTAAGCAGTGGGTTTCCGATCATGAAAGTTAGATGAGATTCAAAGCTTGGCCCTAAGTTTACGTGGAAATGTGAGGACCATATGAAAGCTAAGTATTCCCTATTGTTTGTTGATGATACTGTTGAATCTAGTAGTTAAATCTCGGGATAAGATTTCCCTAAGGAGGGGATACTGTGACAACCGTGAGTTGAGCAGGTTAGTTTATACCTTTAGAAATGGCTAAGTGTCCATTTTGTATGTTTCTTGCGTGCTATGTGTTCTATATGTATGTTGAAGTGGTTTACATATGTGCATGATGTCATTTTAGAGGTAAATGATTATCTTATTTTGTGTGCATATGAGTTTGGTGTTAAGTATTCCATTTGTTCACGTGTGGTGATAATGGAAATGAAAGACGTGTTGCATGCATTGCTACGTCAATTCTTGGTTTTTAAGAGTTAAGCGTTTATAAGAAGTGTAAGTTATTGGAAAGGAAGCATGTGAGTGAAATATGGAAGTTTGCAGTAAACTTTCCATAAATAGAAAGTGAAACAAAGTTTGACTTAAAATAGGATTCTATTAGTATAAATATAAGATAAATAAATTCCTAAATTACTTTTTCTCTCATCCTCTCCCTTTGATCGGCCGAACCTTCAAGAGAATAAAAAAAAGATTTTTTTAATCACGAACGAGTTGGTGAATTAGAGTTTCAAGAATCAAGGTTTAGGTATGTTTCAATTAAGCTTTTGTTTGCTTTTGTTTAGTTTTTTTTAAAACATGTAACAATTAATATGATGGATCATTAAGGTTTATAAAACTTCTGTAATTAAAGATGTTTTAATCATGTTAGAGTGTTTAGAATTTAATTAGGTTTTTATTGGTGTAAGTGGTTAGAGTTAAATCGCTTTAATTTATGATTTAGAGTTGAGCAGAATTTAGGTCTATGTTCAACTGATGATATCTAGATGTTAAAAACGTATTTTGATATGATTCAAGAGCCTAAATTGTAGTTCAAAGAGTCTATTTTTCAAAAAGTCTGACCTCGATTGAATTGGAGTTCTGAAAGTTGGTTAAATATTGGTTACAAGAAAAGTTGTCAAAACAGTAAATACGGGTCAGAATTAGGTCATGTTAAGGAGGGTAAAACTCTAACTTAAAAGTGGAATTAAGGTTAGCCAATCTCAGTAATTTAGTTTTATATGTTATATAAGAACGCTTAGAAGGATAGCTTCTTATTATGTGTCTAAGTCTGATAGTTTGAGCCATACTTTTTAGTGTGCAATCAGATCCGATTGAGACAGTTTTGAAGTTGGATTTTATTTGGGATAGTTACACATGTAATGAGTAGTTGGGAATCACAAGGTAGTTAGGGCCTGTCTGGTATGGGGAGTTAGAGATGTGGAGTTGGGATTTTGTTCAAATCAGTTGTTTGGTTGTTGTACATAGGATTTGGATCCAGCCATGATGTCCAATTTTTTTCTGTACGCATATCCTGATCATATGGTGAGGTTTTCAAATTGGCTTTCCCTTTTTCCACATTGATAACCATGTAACAAACTTCCAACCACATATTATTTTGTATTTTATTCATAAAATTTATTTATTATATATTTTTAATTTTAAAATATATTATAATTTACTTATTATATGTTTTCCCTCTTACATCAAATCATAATCTAACTCCAAATCCAAATCCTAATCTAAATCCTAATCTTAATTCTAAACCCATCTACAAACCAAACAGGCCCTTAGTAAACTCATAAATGAACTTGGGTGATTTTTGGTATAATTTATGAAGGTCTGCAAGTAAAGGTTTTAAGAGGGTAAAGTTACACTAAAATTTTGCACATTTGAACAAATTGTAGTTAACTAGTGTAATGAGTTAATGAAGTGGTTAAGGTTAGGCATGATGTCGGGGTGACCCATGGTGGTTAATCAAACCTTTATAAATCCATCATATGTGTGTTACATAGACTAGAGCTTGTAGCTTGGTCGTGTGTAACCGTGTTTATTTATTTGTATAGTTGCGTGATAGGAATTAGAAGCTGCGTTTTGAGCATTCAGGTGAGTTACAGAGTCCCACTTTTTACTATGTTTTAAACTTGGGATGGAAATGATACAAGTGTTGAAATGAGTTTTAAATTTCTGTGATTATGTGTTAGTGTAAATGCATGAACTATTATGTGACTGATATGCGTTATGTGCTACATGTTATGTGATGTGATATTGATATGTGGACTAAGTCAGGAGGGTTACTTGCGGGTATCCATAGACTGTTTAATGGAAGGAATTGTTGCCTAGTCAAGAGGGTTACTTGCGGGTATCCATGGCCTGAGCCTTCAAGAGAAGAAAAAAAAGTTTTTTTTAATCTAGAACGAGTTGGTGAATTAGAGTTTCAAGAATCAAGGTTTAGGTATGTTTCATTAAGCTTTTTTTGTTTAGTTTTCTTTAAAAACATGTAACAATTAATATGATGGATCATTAGGGTTTTAAAAACTTCTATAATTAAGGATGTTTTAATCATGTTAGAGTGTTTAGAATTTAATTAGGATCTTATTGGTGTAAGTGGTTAGAGTTAGATCGCTTTAATTTGTGAAGTAGAGTTGAGCATAATTTAGGTCTATGTTCAACTGATGATATCTAGATGTTAAAAACGTGTTTTGATATGATTCAACAGCTTAAATTTCAAAGTGTCTATTTTCAAAAAGTCCGGCCTCGATTGAATTTGAGTTCATATTGGTTACAAGAAAAGTTGTCAAAACAGTAAATACGGGTCAGAAATTAGGTCATGTTTAGGAGGGTAAAACCCTAACTTAAAAGTGGAATTAAGGTTAGCCAATCTACAGTAATTAAGTTCTATATGTATATAAAGAAACCCTAGAAGGAGAGCTTCTGATTGTGTGTCTAAGTATGATAGTTAGAGCCATACTTTTTAGTGTGCAATCAGATCCGAATTGGGACAGTTTTGAAGTTGGATTTTATTTGGGATAGTTACACATGTAATGAGTAGTTGGGAATCACAAGGTAGTTAGTAAACTCATAAATTAACTTAGGTGATTTTTGGTATAATTTATGAAGGTCAGCAAGTAAGGGTTTTAAGAGGGTAAAGTTACACTAAAATTCTGCACATTTGAACAAATTGTAGTTAACTAGTGTAATGAGTTAATGAAGTGGTTAAGGTTGGGCATGGTGTCGGGGTGACCCATGGTGGTTAATCAAACCTTTAGACATCCATCATATGTGTGTTACATGGACTAGAGCTTTTAGCTTGGTCGCGTGTAACCGTGTTTATTTATTTGTATAGTTGCGTGATAGGAATTGGAAGCTGCGTTTTGAGCATTCAGGTGAGTTACATAGTCCCACTTTTTACTATGTTTTAAACTTGGGATGGAAATGATGCAAGTGTTGAAATGAGTTTTAAATTTCTATGATTATGTGTTAGTGTAAATGCATGGACTATTATGTGACTGATATGCGTTATATGCTACATGTTATGTGATGTGATATTGATGTGTGAACTAAGTCAGGAGGGTTACTTGCGGGTATCCATGGACTATTTAATAGAAGGAATTGTTGCCTAGTCAGGAGGGTTAGGAGGGTTACTTGCGGAGTAATCCATGTTTGAGGCTTGAGGGAAAGAGATTTGGTATGATCCAAGAGCGATTTAGGTCGTCTGCTTGGTGTCTGAGGGATCGGATGAGTACGCCTACTCAGTGTTGGTTATGAGGGATCAGATGGGTACGCCTACCCAGTATATGATTGGTTGGTTTGATATGATTGGATTGAATTACATGTTAGCTTGTATGTTAGCATAATTGTACATGCAAAATGTATTGTTTTATAATCAAAGAAATTAGATAAATCATTTTGGGAAATTGATTGATTATGTGTGTCTAAAAACCTATGTTTCTCACCAACCATTGTGTTGACGTATAAGCATCATTTTCAGGTATTTAGCAGGATGAGGTTAAAGTTAGGAAAAGTGGTTAGATGGACCGTAGGCAGCTGGCATAGTTTAGTTATCTAGATTCGTTATTTGTTTTGGATGATTTTGTTTTGCTATGTTAGGATGTATGAATGTTTGCATGTCATAACGTTGACATGAACTACCTTCATTTCAATGTCAGACGCCTTTTGGATTTTGTTGATGTGTTTGGGTAATTTCATGACACTGCGTGTCTATACCTTGTATTTTATGCATGTTTTAGTTTCTCTATATAGACGCCAATGTGTTGTGATGATTCCCTCTCTCGTTGCGCCTCGCGTTTTCGCCTTGGCGGGGTGTGACACCTACTTCCTTTTTCTATAAAGAAGAAGAAAGGAAAGTCTCAGACTGTGACTCCAACCTTACCTCAGTCACAGGGCCCTAAGGCTCCAGGGTCACTAACTCAAAAGTAGAATAAACCTATGTCTAAAAAGACACCTAGTGAGACCATGGTAGCACCACCCAAGCCAACGAAGGGTTCTGAGCAATCCCACTCAGTCTCCTCGGGTACCGTACCTGATCCCCAATTTCCAAAGAGAAACATACAACTCGCTGGTACGAGATTGCCTTCCACACTCAATGGGGGCACTCGTAAATCACAACTTTTGCTTGAGGGTACCAATACTGATCCCAAAGACTCATGAGAAAACGTTCATCCCGCTGATAGAGGATTGCCTTCCACGACTTCTAATAAAAATGCGGTAAAACCACACTGTTACCTGAAGGGCCATGTAGGGACAAAGACTCAGAGGGATTGAAACCACCCGCTGATATGGAACCACAAAACAATCCTGTTACTGATCTCTCAGGGACTGGTGCTAAGTACCAGGTGGATGAAACCGAGTCCACTCGATTGTGGTATCGGTCCCTGGCCGAAAACAAAGGAAATACTTCTTCTAAAGTAGAGCCAGATATTAAACCTTTGCAACTCCAAACCTTTGCTGATGTCCAAGCTTTTCTACTCTTTGAGGATGAAATGGCTCAAGAAAGTGATGATGAGGAAGTATTTGAGGCCGAAGAAGACATGGAGGAAGACACTCAGGCTGAAGAAGAACAACATCAGTCTCCACCACCAAACACAGACAAGTCTAAACCTTATCCTGATCAAGAAACTCAAGAATCAGAATCTGACACTTCCAGTCCTGAACTCAAGAAATATGACAACATGTTGCCACTCACTGAAAGACAGCTGGTCAAGTATCGCAGGAAGGTTTCTAGAGTTCTTTTCAACAGAATTGTTAAAGAACAATGGACACATCATACAGAAGTTGCTGTTTAGCCTCCATTGAAGGATATTATGAAGAAAATCTTGATCACAAGGAGCAATCTGACAAAGTTATTAATGCATCCATGAACTCTCTTGACAAAAACATCATCGCAAGAGGTGATCTTATTAATGCTTTAAATGAGGTCACTAAAACACTCAAGGCTATTCAGGATGTTGTTAAAGAGGATCATGTACTTACCAAGAAAGTACTTGAGGCTACTGAGGCATACACAAAGAATTTCACTCATCTCACTGAACTTCTCACACTTATCAAGAACTTTGATTTTTAAGGATTAAAGTCTTTAGTGGAATCTCTTTAAGCTACTACTCTCAAACAAGAGGATCACTTAGCTTTATAGGTCAAGTCATCAACTTCCATGGCTTGGAACCTTGGCCTTAGGATGACAGCCGTTGAAAGTTCTTAGGATGAAATCAGATCTGAAATCTCCTCTCTTAAGCAAGACACTTTAGAGATAAAATCCATGATGACAAAGATTTTTTAGGCATTCAAAGGTCAGTCTTCAGCCCCCTCAAGTAGTGCCACAGACAACACTTGCTATCACTAAAGGGCCAGCAAATGTTGGGGGGAGAATGTCACACATGCTAACACTAAAGAACCTCCTTCTCACATTAAGGGAGAGCATGTTACTATGGAGGATGATGCTGAAAAGCCTGAGTCAGACAAAACTAATGAAGAACCAACAAGAGTTATTCCAATATCTGTTGTCAGACCAATCACAAAACAAATCCTGAAGTTGCAATAATTGAATCCTTATCAAGACCTCCACTCACTGATCCCACCCTTGAAATCCCTATTCCTCAAAGAGAAGGAAAGGGCATTGCTACTGATGAACAACTAGAATCTACCAAGAAGCTTGTGCCTGCATCAAAAGTTGTTTGAGAGGACCCCTGATGAACCTATCAGGGTTTCCTATATGATTAATGAAAAAATGAACTATCTTACCAATGATGAGATCAATGCCCACTTGGAGAAAGAGGACAAGATCAAGAAGGCTGCTAAAGAAGCCAAGATTTTTGAAATGACAAAGACTAAAGTGATCAAGGTTGTTCATGACGAAGCTGAAATGATCGGACTTGATCCTAAGACGATTATAAGTGCAAAAGCAGGTGAGAAGTTCAAGAAATCTCAGGATGCTGAACATCAAGTCCTTAAAAGAGAACACTCTCAAAAAGCCAAGAGAGCAATGGAGCTCAGAAAGAAAAGGTTTGAGTAGTACATGTGGACTACATCAAGCAGACTCAAACCAGAACCAATTACTGATGTCAAGATTCATCCCAACACAAAACCTGTAGTACTCACTGTATACAGAGCAAACGATAGAATAAAATTTCAAGTGCACAATCCCTTTAAATTTGCAGATTTTGGAGTTACTGAGCTAGATGAATTATGGCCAATCATTCAAGAGAAAAAGAACACCATTGTTAAAGATCTAATGACATCCTTGGGTAAAAGATTTAAAAGACTGAAGAAAATCCCTAAAGAACTTGGGATTCAGTATGCTCTCCCTGCTCTTGTCCCTGAACAAGCTTCATCTGAATCCTTGGGGAGAAAGAGGAAGCACATGGAACTGGAACCTGAAATCAAGGTACCTGGGTTGGAATGCAATAGAAGTCTCCCTGAAGGTCTTCTATTTGTAAACAATATGGTCATTAAAGAACCTGAATATGAGATTTTCTTCACTGATGTGTTTGATGATCAAGCCTTCCAAAGATGGAATGATGTTCACAAGGTTAGAGTGGATTCGCTAGTATAAATTGTAATGGCTCAACAAGACTCAAGAGAATGCCAAGTTTAGCCTGAAGTTAAGGAAGTTGATTGCTGAGCACCTTGACCAAGAGAAGTTACAATCAAAGAAAGTAAAGCTAGAAGCATTGGGATACAAATTTGACTAAGTACTTTTGCTGTAATTTTTATTATCTTTTGTAATAGATGATAGGTCCTTGTAATGTTTCATTAAGTATTTTTTTAGTGAACTCAGTATCCCTTATAAGCTTTCTAGAATTCAGTGTGAGAATAAGCTGTATTTACTCACTCACACTGAAAAACACTTAGGCTATATTTATATAAAAATAAGGGGAGATTGTTAGGCCCATTCAGTGCCTAATGATCTTTACTTAGGATTTGAATACAAAATATCCTAAGTGTTAATAACCTTTAATATATCAAGGTCAATGAGTGAACAGTCATTCAGTGAGTTACCTTTAAGATGCTCAGCCTGAGTCTACAAGAAAGACTCTGTCATTTAGTGAGGCGGTTCTCAGTTAATGAAGCATGAGCCAAAGAAGAAGGTGATGGGTTCAGTGAGTTGTGGAAATAAACTCACTGAACCCCATACGATCTCTAACAACTAGAAGACCCTGAAGACGAAAGACCAAAGAATAGGCGGGATAGTTTGAAACAAATAAGTCTAAGCTCTTATATGTCTGAAGTCAAACTATCCTGATTAGGGTATAAAGACAAAGTCAGTGTCATCAACTGACCTTAGAAAGTGTTTTTGTCCCATACTTAAAATAGAATTGTAATAGATACAAAGGTGTACAATATGTACTAACCTCTTAACATTAGGACACGCACTTATCACTCGTGTGGATATGACTCTACCTAAGTAGTATAAATAGAAAACGTCGTGTAAAAGAGTAGGTGTAAGTTTTGTGCATTTAAAGTAGTATCTTTCACAAAACACATACTCCTCCAAATCTACTGAGTGAGCTCAGTTGGTTAACATAGTAGTCAGCTTTACATAAACACTTTAGTTTATGCAAAGTTGTTAGTGAGAAGATCACATACACACACACACCGTCATTCAATCCCCATTGTAGTTCCGCATACAATAGGGTATAATTCTTAATAAAAAGAGTTAAACGTTGAAAAGTTATTTTGTGTCTTTTACTTATTGTTTATCTTACGTACACAAATCCTTTTCAAAGAACTTAATACATCACTTTTACATACGCCATGGGTTAGTTGAAGCTTAACTTGTAGTTATTATTCACCAACTAAAAAGGGATAACAGTTGTCCCGGTGGTCCCAAAGAATTAAGCCAAATCGAAGACGCACAAGCCCAGACGGAAGAAAGCCGACGACGAACCGAAAAAGAGGCAAAGAACAACGTTGTATTCCATGGACCCCTTATGAAGAGATTTCATTGTGCTAATCTTGGGTTCGTATATCCGAAGATAGCGTTGAGGGTAATTCGAGAAAGAATAAAGGGTTTTGGGTTGAGGTCTTGAACTACATGCACGCAACTTGTCCTATCACCAAGCGTCAGACGTACTTTATGATTAACGACAAATGAAAGACCATGCATCTGAAAGTTTCTACTTTTTTTTGTATGTATGATAACGTCTTTCGAATGTACACTAGTAGAGCTAACAACGCGGATTATCTTCAAAATGCACAAATAGAATTTCAAGTTGAGTATGAAGTCCCATTTCTACTTCTTCATTGTTGGGATGTGTTTAAAAAGTGTGATAAATGGAATCGATAAGAAATTCCATAATTTATGAAACAAAGGGAGGAGCAACGGAGCAAGGGGAAACAAGTGAAATTTGACGATTAATTCGTTCAAAATCAAAGGGGGTCAAGGAGGGAAAATTTAATTTGAATACCACGGCCGGGGACAAAGAAGATAAAGTGGAGGATGTTCGTCCAAGTTGTTCCATCGGCAAGGATCGAGCAAAAAACGAAAAGATGTGCATAAGAAACGTTAAAATCGGGCTTAAAACACAAAAGTTATGCTAGTTTTATTAAAACGATAATTATAAACGTTTTTACTTATTAAACGTAATTTTACCAAAACCATTAGTTGGTGATTGAACTATATAGAATTATATGCGGTTATTAAAGTACTATATTACTAGGGAGTTTTGTTGGGAATTATTGAAAATGACTAAGTGTCGTTTCTGCTGATGGCATTAAGTGGTTTCTGCTGGCAGTTCAAGTAGTATTTCTGCTGGTTATATTATAGAGTTTATGCTGGAAGACTTAGAAGCCGTTCCTGCTGATTATATTCCTGCTGGTCATGTTCTCATTTCTGTTGACAGATATAGAATCTACTGATCTTATTTATAGACGTGATTATTGTATGCAGGAATTATAGTTATATTCTAGAGTTATCTCATGAAGA
>BQNB010151738.1:0-12882 GCA_026074375.1 Tanacetum coccineum | reverse complement strand
TCATAGAATGTATTTTATCATAAGCTTGGAAAGTACATAATTATCCACCAATTAGAGTTAGGGTCTAAATGGATTTCAAAGGCAACATGGGTAACATATACTGGTTTAAACTGGGTGAATCATCCTGCAATCTTAACCAAAAGCGTTACACCAACAAGTGCGACAAACCATGTATACACATCCATAACAATGGAATAGACATACATGATTGCATTCAATTCCCTCATTCGAGTAAAACCAAGGGTTAGGAATGAGAATGATATAGGGTATGGATCTTTTAATCCTTCACCAAAAGCGTTACACCAACAAGGGCGACAAATCATATATACACATCCATAACGATGGAATAGACATATATGATTGCATTCAATTCCCCCAATCGAGTCAAACCAAAGATTAGGGATTAGGCATGGGAACACTTTTAATTGGTGTTAAATAAAGACTCAAAACAAATAGTCAAATATAATATAAGGTGGTTATAACCTGCTATTGTCCGTCCATAGTCCAAGTGTCCAAGAACGAAAACCTTATCATATCTCAATAATGGGCTAGCTTCAGATGTAACAATGAGATCCTGCGGAACATACTAGCCCTATCTTCAACAGATGGCTTATAGTTGCACCATCTTCATCACTTGTTGGTTTTATAACACGTAACCAACATTTACAATACACAAGGAGTTTATTCATATAGTTTTTTTCACAATACTCCTGTCATAAATACATAATACATCCCCCCACTTGAGATGAACAATATCAAAAGTGATAATATTGGGGGGTCTTCAATGATCATAATGATATGTCTTCAACGAAAGTGCCAAAATCTTCGAACCCATTTCCCCGAACCATGGACTTAAGTAGCCAGAAATTTCAACACAAAGAAAAATATAGACTACAGAGTTGGCTAAGGCGGAATGGTGTAACAAAACATATATAATATGGGTTAAAACACAGATTGTCTCAACAGGGTGATCTAGGGGTATCTTGCACTAATAATGAGTGCAACAAAGTGTTTTATCACGGGATGTCGACAAGTCAGTGTAAGTCGATAAACACACACAATTTTTACACATATGGGCTATTTGGGTGAATTCCTAAATGTTGCCTTCTCGAACCATCTATTTCTGCTAATCAATTAGGTCTCAAAATGATGTACAGGCCAAGTTCTAAAGTCTACAATACTACCCGCGCACTCATATTTTTGGTGGATTTTTGTAATACGGATGAAAATAGAATCAGTAGGCTTAGCCTCACAAATAGAAATAAAGCGTAAATATGCATTCGGTAAAGATTTAATCCAGTTCAGTAAGAAAAACATGTTAAATTTTTTAAAATTGACACTATTTTTTGAAAAAGACTAGAAAATCAAAGGCAAATATAGGTCACAATGGTAATTCTACTCCTACCCCCCCCCCCCCACTTGGTTTGTATAATGTCCCTATTGTACAATAAAGGAATTAAAAAATCAAAAATAAGAGTAGAATTAGAACAAGAAACTCCCCTGAGTATTGCTCTAAGCTTCACATGATGGCGACATGGGATGAATTCACATTAAGCGCCACTCGAGCAACCTCGTTTCTCCTGAAATCACTAAACAAACCTAAATTCATTAAATGCTTTCAAAAAAATTATACAAGAAAACTAACTCACTTTCGTAGGAATCACGGTTGCATTTAGAGAATGCAACAAGCCTTTTAAACCACTTGGTGGCCCAAGTGGACGAGTGAAGTCTCGTTAGAGTTTCCAGAGAACACGCCCACAAAGTTTATTTAAAATATACACGGTTTTGTATTTGATTCAAACTTATTTTTGAAGGATTTTCAGAAAAAGATTACGGCGTAACCTTAATAGTAACTGCGTAATTATATAGTTTTATAAAACTTGTTACGGCGTAATAAAGGAAGATATTATGCTGTAGCATTACCGATTACGGCGTAACAGCTATGGTTACGCCGTAATTGCTACATGTAGAAGTATTTGAACCATATGATTATGAGTCGAGATGGCTTCAAATTCGACTTCTTTGCTGAAAGAACCTGCAAAGAAAAGTGAGAAATATACAAACCAACTAAAATGCGGAAAAATAAATTTATAAAAAGACGGGTTGTCTCCCGACAAGCACTTTTGTTTATTAACGAGTCTTTAAGTTAGACTCACGCCCACTCTACGTTGTTTCTACGAAATATAATATTTCATTTGTGTCATTCATATCTGTCCCGTAGTACTTTTTCAACCTATGTCATTACCTTAAACAATGAACTCGTCTTGCCAATACCCTCGATGGTCTCATATGGATATACTTTACTTACCGTGTAAGGTCCATACCACCTCGTTCTTAATTTTCCTGGAAAGAGTTTTAATCTTGAATTAAAAACTAACACCTCTTCTCCTTCCCGAAATACTTTATCCATAATTTTAGAATCATGCCACCGTTTAGTCTTCTCTTTATATGCTCGCGAATATTTCTAAGCTTCAGTTCTCAATTAATCTAATTGGTTTAGCTGAAGGAACCTATGTTTTCCTGCTGTATCTAAATCTATGTTTACTTCTTTGAGGGCCCAATTCTAGCTTTATGCTCCATTTCAAGTGGCAGGTGACATGCTTTTCGTAAACAATCCTAAATGGAGGGATTCCAAAGGGTTCTGCCATTATATGCGTCCTGGAATTCCAGAGGCATCGCTCAAGTTTGTCTGCCCATTCCTTCCTCTTCTCGTTTACGGATCTTTCTAATATACGTTTGATTGCCCAATTAGTGTTCTCTGTTTGGCCACTAGTCTGGGGATGATATGGAGTAGCAAGTCTATGCGTAACTCCATATTTTTTAATGTTTTCTTTAAAAGGGAATTATAAAAATGTGTCCCATGATCACTTATTAGAGCTTTTGGGATCCTAAATCTAGAAAACAATCTCCGAAGGAATCTAACCACTACACGAGCATCGTTAGTAGGTAAGGCTTTGGCCTCAACCCATTTTGAAACATAGTCGACAGCTACGAGGATGTATTTATTATTTCGTGAAGAAGGGAAGGGTCCCATGAAGTCGATTCCCTAAATGTCAAAAACCTCGTTGACTAAAATATTGGTCATAGGCATTTGGTTTCTGGAAGAGATATTTCCTTCCTTTTGACATGCATCACATTCTAGAACATACATGGCAGAATCTTTAAAAATGGTTGGCTAATAGAATCCTGATTCGAAAACTTTCCTTGCAGTAATATCGGCCCCATAATGCCCTCCAGTTGGTCTTGTATGACAATGTTTGAGGATCTCATGTGATTCCTTACCAAAAAATGCATCGCCTTACAATTCCATCAGGGCATGATTTGAATAAATATAGGTCATCCCATATGTATTTCTTAACATCAGCCAGGAATTTATTTCTTAAGTGAAATGTCAGGTATTGTGGAATGATTTTTGAGACAAGAAAGTTAGCGTAATCTGCATACCAAGGGTCGGTTTCTGCTTCCTTTATATTAATAACCATTAGGTGTTCATCAGGGAATGAATCACGTATAGCATCTTCGTCTAGTTCTTCTAACTCTGGATTTTCTAATCTAGAAAGATGGTCAGCGGCTAGGTTTTCCGACCCCTTTTATCTTTAATTTTTGTTGACAAAATATAATGCCTAAAAACATTATTAATATTTTTTCACATCTTTATGTTTAGATAATCCAAATATAAAAATGTTTCAACTGTTAAAATAACACGGGTAAACAAGTAATTTGTAGTATTTCGTAATTAGATCACTTAAAAGGTATTGTATAAATAAATGATTACTGCATTTTTTGATCAAATAAATTTTTATTCAACTCAAACTTTTATAAAATGTTGTAAACATTTTTATAAACATTCCAAACATTTTTTACATTAAAAAGAAATGTTTTATTAAAAATAAACATTTTGAAATTCAAATTTTCGACCTTAAAACGGCTAGAAAGTTCTATAGTAATCCAACTACACAAAGAACAAAATGGGGAGGGCCTAGCCCTAGGGGCGTCCCCCCTTAAATACATGGGTGGCCTCCTTAATTTTAAGGGGACTGCCCACCTATTTAAGGGGACTGCCCCTAGGTAGATGCTCCCCTAGTCTGTCCTATAAATACTGGACTTTTCCCCACTATTTTCTCACCTTTTTCACTCATTCTTTATGCCCAAAACAACCCACATATCATCTCTAAAATCCTTTGATCATTTAATCATAAAGCTTTGTTTCCAAGTGATCCAAGCTTAATTCCTCAAGTGCAAGAGAATAATACATCTATCATCAAGTGAAGAAATATTACACCTTTGTGTGTTGTTTGCATTCTTATTGAATATTCATATCCACTACTTTGTAAATCTTTTGTAATATCTTGTATAGTTGTTGTAGTTCGCTAGATCTTGGCGATCTTTGTAAGTATAGTTAGACGTGGTGATCTTACCAAGTAGTGCTAGATAGTTGTGATATAAGTAAGTGTTGTGAAGAAGTACTCTGAGTTGGTGAAGAAGCGTTGAAGTTGTGATGTCTGTGAACAAGTCCTGAAGTTGTCGTTTGTGATAGATGGTTCTAGCTAATGAAAACATCTATATTTAGCTCTTGGTTATCGTTTTAATCGGTTGTAAGCAACGTTTGTCTGTTTGTACGGTTTTCTTGCCCAACATAAGGGACACTCTGTTGACCATAATTAAAAAAAACATCTTCTGTTAGGTACTCAAGGAGTTGGAATAGTAGGGAGAAGAGGTGCTTCGTTGTCGACAACTATAAATCTCGCATGTTGTGGTTTGATTGTTCTTACTACTTTTCTCTTGTCCTGCCTTACTTTCTCATACTATCTTATTTAATTATTTTAGATAGGTATATTGGTTTATATTGTTTATGTTTGGAATTTCATAAAGTCGAATCCTAGAATTTTTACTAAACACATTTAAAACCTTAAATTTAAAATGCCGGTAAAACTAGTCAATACCCCTTTAGTCTTTCCACAATTGTATCAAGAGCCACGCTCCTAAACAAGATTTGTAAATAAATTCTATTTTAAATCTTGAATCGATCTATGGAATCGGAAAAATATTTAGAAGGGTAATCTATGCAAAGACCACCAATATTTGAAAGTGATGGATTTATTTATTGGAAAAATAGATTCGGAAAATTATCGTGAGAGCAAAGATCTAACATCTTTGGACATTTGTTATTACGATGGTCGTTTTCCTCCTATTCAAAATAATCCCGAAACTAAAAAAGGATGTAAGTTTGTACCTTTTCATAACAAAATTAATGATCTTAAAAATGAAACTTGTAAAATAATGAAGCTAAAATGGTAATTTATAATGATTTGCCACGAAAAGAATACGAATGAATTTTTATGTGCCAAACCACAAAAGAAATTTGGGATACTTTGTTAATCACTCATCAAGGTAATAATCAAGTCAAAGCTAACAAAATAGATCTTCTTGTTCAACAATATGAACAATTTACGATTTCGGAAGAGGAATCAATAGATAATGCCTTTGCAAAATTTAACACTATTATTACTAGTCTAAAAGCACTTGATGAAGGTTTCTCTAGCAAGAATTATGTTAGGAAGTTTCTTAGGGCGTTACATCCAAAATGGCAGGCAAAAGTCACGATGATTGAAGAATCAAAGAATCTAACAACCTTACCTCTTGACGAACTTATTGGAAACTTGAAAGTTTATGAAGAGGTAATAAAGAAAGATTTCAAAATGGTCAAAGGCAAGAAAGAACAAAGTAGATCTCTTGCATTAAAGGTGAAAAAGGAAGTAAGTGATGAAGATAGCTCAAGCTCCGATAGTGAAGACGAAGAGTATGCTATGGCCGTAAAAGAATTCAAGAAATTCTTCAAGAGACGAGGAACGATTTGTAAGACAATCTACCGAAAGCGATAGAAAAAAACATTCCAAGAAAGTAGAAATGATGCTATAGTTAAAGTGAAAGAAAATGTTTTTAGATGTGGATGATCCAAATTACCTCTTGGTGATGTTTAAAGCAGCTACAAGTACAACGATCAAAGAGCAATTATTAGAGGAAGCCTGAGCGATAATGGAGAAGATTTGAAAATGGAGAAGACTAAAGATGAAACTTGTATTGTAGTCAAGCCGCCATGATGAAATATGCTTAGGAAATAACTTGGAACACTGATGAGTGGATTAAGATAGTGTGATGATCAAAACACATGACAGGTAATCGAAAGTTGTTTCTTCTTACAAAGCATTACAACGGAGCGAAACATAATCTTTGGAAGCAACTTTGCCGGTAAATCATAGGGAAAGGGTTACGATTTCCAAGACTACCCTAATAATTGGAATGTGTTGAGCGCACGTAGATAACTTAACATATATACTTGCTTAGTGTAGGACAATATATGTGATAAAAATGCAAAGTAATATGTACCAGAGCCGGGATAGCGAATAATCAAAGACGAAAAGGTTATTGGTAAAGGAATTAGGAACTGGAGGAACATATGTAATGAACTAGGGAAATAAACCGTAGACAAAATTTGCCTTGCAACATTGGACGAAAAAACTCCACACTATGGCATCATAGGAGATTAGGGTCACGTTATTTGCAATTATTCAATCATTTTCATCTAAAGAAACTAGTTAGAAAACCATACCCAAACTAAATATGACCGACTCAATTTTTATGATTGCTTGCAAAATTAGAAAAACAAGCTCATGCAAGTCACTAGGCTCAAAATTATTGTTTCAAACAACTAGTTGCTTAGAAATTCTTTACATGGATTTGTTTTGGACCCATACCACCATACGAAAGTTATGGAGGGAATTATTATACCTTTGTAATATAGCATTAGATGACTATTCTCGATTCCATGGTATAGATTTTTGCTATAAAAACCGTAATCCTTCGAACAAATTCGAAATATTTTAGCAAAAATTGATCCAAAAACATATTAGGTGTTCCTTTATATCAATTAGAATGGATCATTGGTTGAGAATTTGATAATGAAGTAAATTCGGAAACTATTGTGATTTAATAGGATATCTCATAATTTTTCGCTCCTCGTTACTCCACAATCAAATGGGGATAGTAGAAAGAAAAAATCTCACCACTACAAGAAATGATGTAAGAACCAGTTAAACGAACAATCCTTCTTCAAAAAATTTTGGTAATGAGGTCGATACCGTCAACCTATTATAATTAATGAGAGTTTCATTAGAACGCATTTTAGGAAAATCTACCATTAGAGTTGTTAAGAGGTAGGAGGAATACAAACCTTACACTATATTAGATGTATTTCGGAAGTAAATATTTTTCTTAATACAAAGATTACCTCAACAAATTCGAACCAAAGTCATTCGAAGGTGTCTTCCTAGGATATTCGCAAAAAGTAAAAGCTTACATATACTTAAAAACAAACAAATGTGAAAGTTGAAGAGTCATTGAATGTAACTTTCTGATGAAACTCCTCCACCGCTAAAACAATCATCATTGGTAGATGACGAGGTTAATCAAAGAGAAGCTATTGAGGTTAGTAAAACAAAACACTAGGCAATGATCTTGAAGACATCTCTTTTAGAAAATACATCAAATTATAAATATTAAAGAAATCCTAAAACTCATACCCTAGAAAAGGTTATTGTAATTTAATACAAAGAAACTCTTAGGTCGCTAGCTCAAGACCAAAAAGCAATTTCTTTTGCTATTATTTCCACGTTGAACCTAAAATTAGAAATGAGGCATTTAAAAGTAAAAATTAGGTTAATGGCCATGAAGAGGAACTTAACCAATTTAAAGTCAAATATGAGGTTTGGGAACTAGTCCCAAATCCCATGAAGTCATGACCTATCATAGGAACAACAAAATGGGAATATATAGTAAATAAACTCGATGAAAATGGTTGTCTTAACTAGAATAACAAAGCTAGGTTAGGTACACCAAGGTTTTAATCACAAGAAGGAATTTAATCTATGGTGAAAAGATATGCTCCCCGTAGTAGACTAGGTCTATAAGAATACTTTTGGATTTTGCTTGCGCACTAAACTTTAAGTTATTCCACAATGGATGTCGAAGAGTGCATTCCTTATCGGTTTTATCAATGGAGGAGGTTTACGTGGAACAACCTACGGGTTTCATATGTTTACGCAAATTCTAATTATGTGTATAAAACTTAAGAGACTTAAAAAAGCTTTTTATGGTCTAAAACAAGCCCCAAAAGCTTGGTATGATCGATTAAAAGCCTTTCTTATTAAACATGATTACTCTTTGGTAATGGTAGATAACATACTCTTCACTAAAAAGAAAGACTCTAGCCTCATTATTGTCTAAATATATGTTGATGACATTATATTCAGATTAACTTGTCAAGAAATGTGTTATGACTTTGCCAAGATCATGCATGATGAGTTTGAAATGAGTATGATGGGGGAACTAAATTTTTTCTTAGGATTATAAATAAAACAATTAGATGATTTAATATTTTTTAATCAATCAAAATATATTAAGGAAATGCTTAAGAAATTTAGACTAGAAGACTCTAAGCCAATAAAAACCCCTATGTCTACGAAAACCAAAATCACGAGAGACGAAGAAGGTGAGTCCGTAGATAATAACAAATATAGAGGCATGATAGGTAGTTTATTATACTTAACGTCAAGTAGACCCGATATCATGTTTAGTGTTTGCCTTTGTGCACTCTTTCAAGAGGATCCCAAAACCTCCCACCTAGAAGCGGTTAAACGTATCTTCCGATACATTAAAGGCACTACGCATTTAGGATTATGGTATCCTAAGGGATCCGGCATAGAAACAATAGTGTATGCTGATTTGGATCATGCAGGAGATTACGTAGATCGCAAGAGCACTAGTGGTGTTTTCATGTTTATGGGATGTTATCTAACATCTTGGTTTTCGAAGAAGCAAACCGCTTTTCTCATCTCCATAACCGAAGCGGAATATGTAAGCGCCAGAAAGGCATGTCAACAAGCCCTATGGATGAAACAAGCTCTCGTAGACTATGGCGTTAGGTTAGATGACATTCGAATGATATGTGATAACAAAGGGGCTATAGACTTAAGTAAGAATTCCGTTCAACACTCACGAACAAAACACATTGAAATTCATCATCACTTCTTTTGCGATAATGTTTAAAAAGGGAATATCTCTATAGAAAAAGTCTCATCGGAAGACAACATAGCTGATATTCTAACTAAACCACTTAAACGTGATCCATTTAACTACTTATGTCTAGGTCTAGGAATGATGGAACAAATTTATTAAGTTTTCAGCATAATTAATAAATCATAATCATCAATAAACTGTTTGTCAAAAATCTGAGAAATTTTTTCTCAACAGGTGGCGGCTCCCTTAATTCATAAAGGGCGGCCCCCTTAATTTTTAGGGGACCACCCAGACTTTAAGGGGACCACCCACCTAACTGACTAATTTTTTTTTCTGTGTCTAGGTTTCTATTTTACACAAAAACACAAGATTAGCAAAAGTCTATAAGCAAACGTTTACAAATTCTTCTATCTAAATGCATATCTAATTATACAATAGTCCCAATCTATTATTTTCTAAAAAGTTTTTCTCACATCTAGGAGCATATGAAAATCAATTTTCATATATTGTTGAGATATACTAAAAATATTTTTCACATATGCATAATGTTCTCTTACTTGTTGTCAAAAGTATATAATCTAATATATATTTTTGACAATCTTGGTTGAGCAAAATTAAATCAAAGAACATTTGGATTATTTCTTAGGTTTTACATGTTTTAGTGTCGAAATAAATCGCTACTCCACATTTATCGCACTTAGGCACACACTAGTATTTGCACAAAAGTTTGGTTCATTTTTTAACTTAACCCTCTTGTTAAGAAAAATTCTTTATGCGTTATATCTAGTTGCTACTCTTTTGGTCTTCAATTCATATATGATTATATGCCAAAATTATGTGAAATAGTTTTATCTTATAACTTGTCATATATATGTAGAATGTTGAATGCTTAATTACTATGTGCTAAAAAATCTTAATTGCCATAAAAGGATTGACTTGCTGCAAATTAACCACCAAAACAGAAACCCTCACACAAAATTTTGTGAAAAATCGATTTTTAGGAAATCTGGGAAATAGCAGTAGGTGCCCCCTTAATTCATAAAGGGCGATCCCCTTATCTTTAAGGGGACCGGCCTAGACTGTGATGGGTAAAACAATATTTTTTATCCCTCTATGACCTAATACCCTCTAGACTTAGCTACTGTTTCCCTAAATTCATAAACATTTCTTAGATTTGATCATTTAAATGTTCATTTTTCCTAATTTAAACCTTTCCTCCACTATAAATACATACTCAACCATCATCATCACAATCATCCTCACCAATGACATCTCCTAACAAACCCACATCCAAACCATCAAGGGTAGACAAAATGAGTGTGAAACCTATTTGGAGGAAGAAACTAAACCCACCAATGCCAAAACCACTCACTCCTCATCATGAACCATCTTAAGAAAACAATAACCCCAATTAAGCATTACCAAATCCTTACATTAAGGACACTCCTATATCACCACAAGTTGTCTCGCATCCTCCATTTCCCATCTTACACATCAATTCACATGTTACTCACACTCAAGCTCCACCTCAAAGTGACAACCAAACTCAACACACACCACCTCTATCTCTAAGTAGAGAAAGCCTAGTTGATGGCATTAATCAACTACAAGACCTATCAAATCTCTTAGCCATGCATCTTCTCCCAATAACAAAACAACATTCCCTTATTACCTTACTCCACCAAACCTACCACACACCCCTCACATCAACCAATGTTGAAACCCATGTTAGGGGTATTGCCCTTGATGCATCTTTCACCAAAAATAATTCCTTTCTTTAAGAAAGGATATCAATTTGGATTGAATTCCTCTCCTCACTCGACCCTCATCCACCACCTAAATTTCAAGAGATTAATCCCTTCCACACCGCCTCCGCTCCAAACTCTCTGACTAACTAATCTTCAATAATAAGACTCCAAATAAGTTCGTACCGAAGAAAACCCTTTTGTGTCGCAAGCCAGTTAAAAATCCTTCATGGCTATTTAGGATTTATTTTTGAATTAATATGACATCAAAAGCATATTTGGTATATCTTTAAATGTATTCTAATTGAAGTTCACACACATTTGTCCAAATGAATGAATTATCTTTGCTTTGTTGGTTTGCTTGCACAATGTCAATTTTCCTTCCTTCTTGCTACATGTTAGAAATATTTGTATTGTTCTAACTCATTTTTGTAGCCAAGAAACCATAGCTTGATTCCTTGGTGCCCTCGAATGAGGGGGAGCACACATCAAGGGGGAGCATTTATTCTGTCGATTTTACTAGCAATTCTCGACGATGCCTTTTTGATTCTACAAAAAGGGGGAGAAATGACATAAAACTCACTAAATACTTGTTTAAAAATAATTTTACATTTAATGAGTTTAAATTTTGTAATCATCAAAAAGGGGGAGATTGTTGATAAAAATAATGCCTAAAAACATTATTAATATTTTTCACATCTTTACGTTTTGATAATCACAAAATATAAAAACATTCAATGTAAAATTAAACGTAAACAAGTAATTAGTAGTAAAATTTCATTTCAAAAATTATATCACTTAAAGGTATGAATAAATAAATGCTTAATGCATTTTATGATCAAAGAAAATTTTTATTCAACCTCACACTTTTATAAAATGTTGTAAACATTTTTATAAACATTACAAAACATTTTCTACAATTAAAAGAAATATTTTATTCAAAATAAACATTTTGAAATTCAAATTTTTGGACCTAAAACGGCTAGAAAAGTTTTAGAAAATTCCCCCTACACAAAAGACAAACTGGGGAGCCTCTAGTCTAGGGCGGCCCCTTTAAATACACGAGTGGCCCCCTTAATTTTAAGGGGATAGCCCACCTATTTAAGGGGACCGCCTATAGGTAGATGCTCCTCCAGTTTGTCCTAGAAATACTAGACTATTCCCCACTATTTTCTCACCTTTTGCATTTATTCTTTCTGTTCTAAAACAGCCCACACATCTCATTAAAATCCTTTGATCATCTAATCATAAAGCTTTGTTTCTAAGTAATCCAAGCTTAATTCCTCAAATGCAAGAGAAGAATACTTCCATCATCAAGTGAAGAAGTATTACACATTTGTATGTTGTTGCAATCTTATTGCATCCATATCATAACTTGTAAATCATTTGTAAATCTTGTAAAGTTGTGTAGAAGTTAGATCTTGGTGATTGTTGTAAGTATAGTTGGATCTTGGCGATCTTTCCTAGTAGTTTTAGTTAGGTGTGATTATAGTAGTGGCTTGGTGAAGTAGTGGTGTGAAGATAACTAAGGTGTGAAGAAGTTGTGTAGTCGTGATCAAGTGGTGAAGCAAAGTTATGTAGTGAAGTTGTGAAGTTGTGGTAGATTGGTTCTAGCTAAGATCAGAACTCGACATCTAGCTTAGTGTCGAAAATCAAGATAAGCGAAAGTTGTGTAAGGTTTTCTCCGCCATAAGGGAGCTTGTTGACATAGTGAAGAAAACTCTCGAGTTAGGTGCTGGAGGAGTGGAGTAGGGCGAAGAGGTGCTTCGTTACTGAACCACTATAAATCCTCGCGTATGGTTTGATCGTTCTTACTCTTATCTCTTGTCTTACATTAATTTTTCATACAATTCTATTAATTGTTTAGATAAGTATATTGTTCATATTGTGCAAGTGTTGAATTCACACAAAGTTGAATCTAGAATTTTTATAAATACTTTAAATCCTTAAATTAAAAAGCAGTAAACTATTCAACCCCCTTCTAGTTTTCCACATTATTCATGTTTCACATATGAGAACAGAGTATCAATACCAATATTTCGACTAACATAACCACCAACCC
>BQNB010151735.1:0-13965 GCA_026074375.1 Tanacetum coccineum | reverse complement strand
CTATTAAGTAACGACTGTAAGTTTAATTATTTTTTTAACAATTTACAAAAATAGTCCTTGGGTCGGTCGTTACTTAATGAACGTTAAGCAACAATTGTTAATTTTTTTTAGCAATTTACAAAAACAACCTTTGGGGTTATCGGTCTCTTACAGCGTTAGTCCCTCGCGCCACGCGGCATAGCGCGAGTAACCCACCTCGTTGTCTAACGTTATTTACTTTTTAGCAAACCGTAAAGATGTATTATAACTTTTTATCAAACAAAATGACTCATAACTGTTGTGAAACAACGGCCTAATAGAAACATATGAAAGAAGAAGAAAGCATAGAGAATCAAGATATATGTATTTCATTGACATTGATCTATTGCAAATGCATACGAATCCATATATATAAGTCTCTAATTATCCATACATTAAGTACAAATATTATTGAGCCATACACATTCCCGACTCACTTCATGGATAGCCAAGATCTCTGTGTGATTCCATGAAGTGGCCCTCATTATTTGCTTTACGGAAAGCCATGAAATAACAGTATTGGAACTTGTGAAAACATATCCAGTTTGGGACTGACCGATGTGAGAATCAGACATATATCTTGCATTTGCAAAACCAACTAGATTTCTTTCTGATGGGTTAGTATAATATAAACCCATATATGTACCTTGAAGGTAGCGAACTATTTGTTTTACCCCACTCCAATGTCTTCTTGTTGGACACGAGCTATACCGTACCAATAAGTTTAACGGAAATGATATATCGAGTCTTGTATGACTCGCAAGAAATAACAATGCCCCCACGTTACTTAAATAAGGTACTTATGGACCAAGAATTTCCTCTTCGTCATTTATAGGTCGAAAGTGGTCATTTTTAACATTTAGGGTCCTTACAACCATCGGGGTGCTCAATAAATAGGATTTATCCATATAAAATCTTTTTAACAATTTATCTGTCTATGCATTTTGGTGAACGAGGAATCCTCTTTAGATGTTCAATTTGTAATCCAAGACAAAAATTGTTTTTCCAAAGTCTTTCATCTCAAATTCTTTCTTTAAGCATTCGATTGTCTTTGTAACCTCCCATGAAGTTCTGATAATATTCTAATCATCAACATACACAATAATTATGAAATATTAATATCCAGATATTTTTATAAAATGCATGGGCAAATAAAATCATTTTTTTGTATCCTTCCTTTAATAAGTATTCACTAAGGCGATTGTAACACATATACCCAAAACATGATTAATTCAATACAATCAAATAGTGTTATCGAGAACTTTTCTTATAAGCTTTGAGCATTAAAATTCACTAACATGCTTCATGCATTTTATATCCTGTAATAAAATCTCTACATCACATGAGCTCTATTTATTTATCTTTTAGACGCAAATCAATTATTTGTCACATTGACAAACTTATATAGTATTAAAATACATTATTTGATCCACCACATGTGAACATGTATCTACATGATAATTTTCAAGTCTTTGAGAAAATATATATGTGCCATCACTTGTATCTTATGCATAATTTAATTTCGCTTTCTCATAAAGACCAATGCATATCCAATCAGATTTATACATTTATGTATATGATCTTCTAAGTCTCAAATACGTGTTTCATCACAAGAGACTTCAATCATTCATTAGTCACTTGTGTCATTGAATTTTGGCCATTCATCAATCCAAGGTCCTCACATTCATTTTAGCGCTATATTATTTATTTACATGATCGTTTTCATGTGCATTATCATATATAGTTATCGACGTCGATTCATTTCTTTTCGAGTTCACATTTCACTAGACATTGCATTATATCATTTATTGAGATCTCATAGTTTTTTTTACGTACCCGGGGTTTTTCAATTACCTTCATGTCTAGTGTCTCCTTAGGAGAACGTTATAGGGTCTTTATTACCTCGATTCGACCGTCTTAACTTTCTTGCTCCATTTTATATCTTATATCTTTATTCGAGGTCTTTTATTTGGAATCGATTAGTCTATCACGTTGCAGACGTGTCATAGACTTACTACCAATTATTGGTCTTATTGTTGGGACATACGTTGTAATTGGAACTCTAGTAGCGTATAATCTAGTCACTTTATTTATGTCACTAAACATGTCTGGCAATTACTAGATCTGGAATATATATTGTCCCATGAACTTCAAGTTCATATTCATTGGTGTGAGGATCACCATCATAATTCATTTCAAATTTCATGCTGCTCATTCTTCCCCTGAATGAATTATCAACTTTAACATCCTATTTTGTGCATTGTGGTAGATTTAGTATATATTTCACAATTACAATATCTCACATGGGAACTATATGGTTTGTGACCAAAAACCATTCTAATAGGGAGTAATCATTATAGATTGTTGGCAAGATGCGAATTTATATGTTATAACATGCCCCATAAACTAAAAGTTTTGTTCTCATAATTATTGGCTTTGCAATCAACTGAAAACGTTTATAAACGTTTCAACAAAAGCAATTCGTGTATGAACATGGGCTATATAATGTTCAACACTTATTCCAATAATCGCCCAATACTTGAAAGTATTCACCGCCATCTACACAAATATAATTTGGAAAATCGTGCTCGCTATTTATAAGCTGAGTCATTAATCACACTAACCTTAAGTTGCGTATTTGATGATCATTTTGACGATGCATCGATTTTAAAACTCAAAATGATCTACATTGCGGATGTATAGGCCTACATACATCTCCTTTATATTCTTTCCAAAACTTTATAGGACAAAGTCCTCACTGTAATTTGATGGTGATAGATGAACAATTAACTTCCATCGAGAACAATAAATTTATTTTTGAAGAAACATATTGTTCTTTTATATATTTCGCATCATCATTGACTCGGGATAGTCTAACCGGTCATGCCACATAATAGAATACTCTTGCTACAAACTTATTGTTTATGACCACTTTTGTGCTTCAACCGCACTTTACTTTACTCGAAATTTTGGCACATTAACAACTAGTTTATGACTACATGTGCTTCAATTACACTTGACTTTATGTTAAAGTTGAATAACATGATGAAACTAATGCATCATCACATTTATAATTTTGTTTCTCGAATCAAATTTATATATGCCTTTTTATGACTTTCATCTTTTTCAATATAAAACAATTTTATAGTTTTAACATAGCTTAATATAATAGTCATATTAGCATATAAAATTAACAAATAAGAAACATCTTTCACATAATAAGGAATGCATTCGCCAATGAAAACTCAATGACAGAATCGGATCCAACTAAAACATCGTATTCTTATATTCATTATTCTTGGTAAACTCCACAATAATGTTTCAACTCTCATAATAGTGACATCATTTCCTTGCTTCACGAAAATGATAAATTAATTTCGATATATAGAATAACATTATTCTCATATTTACAATAATGATGTATATTTTCAATGACACCCCTTATCTTTAGCAATGTCATAACTGTTTATTTTGTCTTCTCACTTTTAGTGACTTGTCTTGTTATAAAAACCATATTTTTTTTGCCTCAATCATGTATATAAGTACTATCTTTTATATTGATCATTCTAATTATTATATCAATTTTAAAAGTTAAGCATTTTCAAGTAGAACGGTTGATGATATTTTATAAATATTTTACTCATTTATAAACAATTGAGCATCAACCTTTCACAATATTACTCAAACATTTTGTCATCTCCACATAATATAATTCATAAGTGTCTTTATAGTTAATATCACTTGATCAAAATCATACACCATCAGGTGATTTATACTTATTCATGAGGCCATCATAACATATTGCTCCTCCGATAGTGGCTACGTAATAATGTGCCTAAATTTATCCAAAAGTTAATTCTCTTTGTTATGGAAGCGAAGCTCGGATATTAAACATTTACAAATCATAGATCGAAGGAGTAAAATATGCCTAGATTTGTCACAAAGCCAAAAATTCAAGTTTCGCAAGATTCGACATGCCAAGCTATATTATCAAATATATGCAAGTTAACATTTACTTAGTTTGCGAAATAATTCATCAGTAAACATACGATGAATCATTATATTTAATTCCAAGTGTGACAGTTTACATGCATAAAATTTATTAAAACTAAGGATATAATGAGCATACTTGGGCAAAACAGTACTTACATGCGTTAATTTTAGGTGTCAAGTACATTAATCTATACGAGGTGAGATCATTAAAGAACACAGTCTCCTCAAAGAACAAAAGAACAGATCTTGATCATTGATTTCGTTTCAATCCAATGGTAGGTAATCCTCTTCCTAATCATATATAAACCCAAAATATCTCATCATACCCCTCATTTACTACATCATTCTCTCTCTCCTCAAAAATACACACACCAGTCACCCCTCAAAACCACCTCGTCACCCACCAAAACCCACTTGCCGGAAAAATAACAACCACCGCCGGAACTTCATTCTACCATTATAAGTCATCGGAAAATCACAACAAATCATCTTCGGTTACTGTAAATCACACAAAATGACGATCAATTTACCGAAAAATCCCAAAAAAACACAAATCAATCATCGGAAATAACAAAAAGATCACCGAAAATCACACAATCATCGTCGTAAACAGTAGATAAGATCTATTATTCATTAAAAATGGTTGAAAATCAGTTAATTGATGTTGTGGAAGTGCAAAAACAGATCGATCTACAAAAACAAGTTGTTCAATTCGAGAATGAGCTTGAATCAGATCTAGAAGATGAAGTTCCAGATCTAGAAGATGTTGTAGAAGAAATTACAGGTAAAATCACACGTGATTCTTCTATTGCAATGTTTTGTTATGAAAAAGGTAAATCACTTGTTACAGGTAAAATCACACGTGATTCTTCTATTGCAATGTTTAGTATATGATTCCAGGTACATGTCATACTATATAAATACGAATATCATATATTTTGTTAACCAAATAAGTAAAAAAATACTGTACTCGTCCCAACGACAAATACTCATTCAGATTCGTCGGTGATGTGGTGGTGGAGGAGGAGGAGAGGGAAAGCGAGTGAAATAAAATGAACATATGTTTCAGTACAAGTGTCGAGCCCCCGCCGCCACGCTCGTACCATTCCCACTCGAGAGGTTTATGTTTAAATTTTCGGATTCGGGGTAATATATTATGCCCCCGTCGCAATCCGATATGTTACTTGTTACAATAATGAATAATCTTTGTATTGAAACAATTACCAATAGACAGAAACCAGCAATTTCCCTCCAATAACTTTTGGGGACCGGCCCCAAATGATTGCTTTGGGATTCTTCTTAAAAACATGTTTTTGCGTATTAACACTCCTCGAAATACCAGATACTTACCAAAAGTTCAAACAAAATTGCAACTTAAATGCTTCCTTAAATGATCTCCACGCCCAGGCCCATGAATCTGTTCTTTTTGTGCTTGATTAACTATAGATGCTTCCTTGTAATTTGCAGCTGCAACAGAACCCGATAATTTACAACTGCAATTCTTACCATCTTTCACATAAATTAGGGTTTTTGTCGCGAACCCCATCTAGAACTCCAAATACAGCACTGTGAAAATGTTCTGTCCACTTGGTTGAAATGTTTTCTATGCACATGGAAAGAATGTTCGCTTGAGCAATTCGTCACTTAAATAACACAAATTCCATCATTTCAACAAAAAATGGCTATTCAGATGAGAACATTTTCGCTCGTGACAACTTTTGAGACATTCAGATAATTGCTTTTTTACAAAACATTATTGGAATCCTTGCGGCAAGTTGGTAAAAGGAATTTCCAGCTTTCAGGGGTTTAACAATTCATCACTTCATAACTTCAAATCCGAATTAATCAATAAATGGTTCATAACGAATTGAATCAACATGTCTTGGACATATAAAGACATGCAAAAATTAACCATACCTTGTTAAAACGGGACAGAAAAAGTAAACAGCTGCATGTTGAAACACTAAACCAAAGCATCAGTGATACAGCATCATTAATAAATCCACGATCTAAAAGACAAAATAAAATATACAATAAGGGAAAACATGGACGCTAGTAAAACCTAAATAAAAACTTAGCATCAATAGAGTTCTACTTTTTGAACTTTAAAAATGCTCATTCATAAATTTGAGTCGTATTAACCTGCTTTGTGATCTTTAATTGGTAAAACGACCATCCAAAGTGTTAATTTGAAGTAAATGCAAATAATTTTGAGAAAGTTGATAGTAGATATAGATAATTAGAATCTAATAATCCAACTACAGCAAATGGGCTACATGAGTTGGTTATATAAATATTATTACTAGTGTTGGAAATAGTTGATTATTTAAGAAATGGACATGTGCCATGAACCCTAAGGAAGGTAGGGAATAGCATATAACCCGAATCCCGAACCTACCGGTTCCGTACCGAAACGGTCACCGAATCCCGGTAACGGTACGGGATCCGTTACCAGATTCGATAAAAAAAAAATCGGGACACTAGTTCGTACGGGAACCGGTACCAAATCGGGAATTACCGAAAAAAAGGAAACCATCGATTTTTCCCGTACCCTGTACCGGTACCGGTACCGTACCCGAATCCCGGTTAGTACGTACCGTACCACTAATTATTAGGCTCGGAGAAAAGAAATCGGTACCAACTAATTCGGTACGTACCAGGTCGGGACCGGTACCGTGCTCATCTAGACGGAGTGTTTCAGAACGCTTATTAGAATGGCGGTTACTGAAATTAAGCCGTTAAACAAGTACAATCAAACACGACAAACTTTTTAAATCATGTGGTGATTATCACATCACATTCAGCACACACATGGTGTGCATCAAAAATAAAACAAGAGTACTTACATTCACATTTGTTTCTACTCAGTTCATCATCAATAATTTGCAGAAAAACACATAAAAAAACTACTTAACATCACCATCAAGAATCACAAAAGCAAATATGTTCATTCTAAAATTAAAAATCAAACCGAGTATAAAAGTTTCTTCATAAACACTTATAAAAACCTAATAACAATAGTTATATTCTAATTATATACTTCGATAACAATAAAATGAAATTAGATACAATAACATTAATTTTGAAGCCAAAAAAAAATCAAATTAGATTCGATTTAACCTTATTCTTTATTTTTTGTTCAGTTTCAACACATATTTTACCCATGGCGACTGACGACGATGACGGCGAAAACAGATGGGATTGGTGATCAACTTAGATCGCTGGTGATATGAGGATCAAAAAATAAAAAAAACCGACCGTTTATGGTGGCTTGTGTGATTGGGTGAGAAAGAGAGTGCGTCTAATTCGGTGAGAGTTTTGGTGTTGTTAAATTCGGTGAGGTGAGTGTGTGAAATGAAAGGGTGGAGTGTTAGGTGTAAATGTCAGAGTGATTGTACACCATTAGATCTAAAAGGATTGAATGGTGGAGATTAAGATATTTGTTCTTTAAAAAAATATTGTTCTATATAGAACTTTTCTCTAATCTATATAACATTTAGAATATGTAGACATAACCAGTTAGATCTACCATCCACATGCCTACGGGATATGGTGTTAATATAATCGTAAATATGTAAACAAACTACATTTTTATTAAATAATATTTAATAATCAATATGTCAACTACAGAATACATATAAAGAAAATAGTATTTACGGTATTAACATACAAATAAAATTCTCATATAGGCAAAAACATACACATGACTGGAAAATATCATTTATATAGTCAACAAAGAAAACATACAAAGAACTTACATATTAATATGTAGGAGCATTTCGATCACATAGTTAAAAACAAGCAAGTTAACTCGCGCGTTGCGGCGGGTCATATTTTTTTCAAATCGATTTTGAATGAATATTGAGTGGAAATGTATCCGCGCGTTGCGGCGAGACTGATTTGTATGCAACACATGTATTTTATTTCCATGAGCATTTTTTTGGCAATCACGAAATTTGAATGAGTGTTTGTCGTTGAGAGGACAATATACCTTATTTATAGAGCGAACGAATTTTGTTATGTATATAAATATAAATATGAGTGGGAAATCTGTTTCTAAATACAGTCGTAAATAGCAAAAAGTATAGGTTATTTATATAATTTAAACTTTCACAGAATTGTACGTTTCTGACTCATGTCGTTTATTTTAAAGTTATTTGGTAGTTAAGGTGTGGGTTGCAAGGGTTTTTTTTTAATCGTAGATCTGTTTTTTTATAAAATCGTACGTATGTCAGAACGATTACAATATTTGGCTCGTTTTGTTCGCAATTCGAACATCTTTTCGCGGGTATTTTTTGATCTGAATAACTCGGTATATATGTGTTATATATTTGAGAAATAAAGTTTATTATATAAAAAAGTCGTAAATAGTTAGAAGTTGAGGGTACGTTTTGTTTTTTTTTATATTAAACTTCAACATTTTTTTTAAATCGTGCGTATGTCAGAAGCATTGCAATATTGGGCTCGTTTTGTTCGCAATTCGAAGATCTTTCTGATGGTATTTTTTATCTGAATGAATCGGTAGATTTGCGATATATATTTGATAAATAAAGTTTATTAAAAAAAAAATTGTAAATAATTAAAAGTTGAGAGTCCGTTTTGTAATTTTTTTTATTTATATTAAACTTCAACATTTTTTTAAAATCGTGCGTATGTCAGAAGCATTGCAATATTGGGCTCGTTTTGTTCGCAATTCGAAGATCTTTCCGATGGTATTTTTTATCTGAATGAATCGGTAGATATGCGCCATATATTTGATAAATAAAGTTTATTATGCAAAAAAGTCGTAAATAGTTAAATATTGGGCTCGTTTTGTTCGCAATTTTCTTTCCGATGGTATTTTTTATCTGAATGAATCTGTAGATATGCACAATATATTTGATAAATAAAATTTATTATGTAAAAAAATCGTAAATAGTTAAAAGTTAATGGTTCATTTTGTAATTTTTTAGTTTTTCTCATTTATGGTGTGGGCCGACAGTTTTTTTTTTTTACTTTGGCCCAAAATTTCGGCCCAAGTCCACTACGACAGCGTATTTGTCGCCTACTATTGTGTATATTAGTAATTACACGGATTAAATAAAACATTAAACACTTTAGTATCGATAATACATGTTGAAACAGTTTAGAAAATAATTTTTCTTATATGAGATCTTAAGAGCGACATAATGAATAAGAGCCAATTTGTAAAATAACGAGTTGGAATTTAACCCGCGCGTTGCGGCGGGGGCGAATAAAAGAAACTTGAGGGTTTTTTTTTTTTTTTTAAAGTTATGTAAAAAAGTCGTAAACAATTAAAAGTTGAGGGTCCGTTTTGTAAATTTTTTTTTTTAATTTTGAGCCGGATTTTGGACTAAATTTTTGGGCCGTACTGTAGCACTGTAGCAGGCACTGTAGCTGCTACAGTGCCGCCGACCATTTGTGAATTGTATATAAGAGTAATATACTGATGAAAATATATTAAATAGACATTCGCAACAAAGCATGAGATTTTAGTAGTTCCTATAGTATATTTGTTTAATGATTCACGCCATTGAAAACCAATCTAGGAACAAAATACATAAAGCAGCAAAAAAACAAGCACATCGTCATCACCACATAAAGCTACGTTGACTAGCATAATATATTTGAAAGTCATCGTTATTCGTACGAAGCAAATTGATGCCATAACATACAGGTAATGCATACAATATTTATATAAATGGACATCAAGACATACCGGATTAAATCAAGTATCGTACTTCGAGACTATCGTGCTGATAACGTGTTGTGAAACAACAGCCTAATAGCAACCTATGAAAGAAGAAGAAAGTATAGAGAATCAAGATATATGTATTTCGTTGACATTGATCTATTGCAAATGCATACAAGTCCATATATATAAGTCTCTAATCATCCATACATTAAGTACAAATATTATTGAGCCATAATGTTAAAACATTACAGAATATGGATAGCCACATAATAAATAAATATTTATAACAATAACAAGTTATAACGTATTAAAATCACATAAAAAAAATCGCTAATCGACCAAATAGAAATGATACATAAGTCGTCAAAACTACGTTTGAATGAGACCATACAGCACGTTTTCGGACGATTTTTTCTTATATATACTCATGGGTTTCAGATAATCAAAACCCGAAAACATCTAAATCCTCAACTCGGCACTCCCGAGAATAACTCCTTGACACCGAGTCATGGAAGCCACTTTCTTCCACACTGGCTTCTCGTTCTCGTTCCCCAGTACCAAAACATCAACATCTGACAACTTCTTAGCACGACCCCGATTCCACCCTCCGGGGCAAACCACACCACCAATAACATAAATATCATCGCGAAAACCCATCATAGCGAACCCCGTCCTATCATCAAATTGCGAAGCTGAGACCACAAATTTGCATATACCACCACGTTCTTCATTATATATTTCACGATAATGATAAGTCATCCCATACAACGACCCGTTAACCACCGTAATCAGGCCTTCATTCAATGAACGGCTACGCTGCCACTTGTCATTTAAATTTTCCAACACTTGAACTTCGTTTAAAACCATGCTAACCACATGGATCGCACCGTCAATCACAAATCCTTTACACTGGGAGTCATGTCCGTGGTCAAGATCGGGAATTGGGTCCCACGTGTCCGTATCGGGATCGTAAATTTCAGCTGTCGAGGTCGATTTCATAGGCGCGGTAAATCCACCGGCCACCAATATTTTCCCATTCCACACACAACACGCAAAACTTGCGCGCGGGACAATCATGGGGGCCCGTTGCGCCCACTGACGGAAAATGGGATCATAAGCCCACACCTCGTTTGTTGAGGTTCTGTCTTGTACACAGGAAACCGGGTGACTACGACCGCCTAAGACGAATAATTTACCGGAAACCGAAGCAACACCGAATTGGGCTAGATTTCTGACCTCTGATGGAAGTACTGGGAGAGTGAGCCAAATGTCGCGGTTTGGGTCGTATAGCTGCCATATGTTTTCTGGGTCCACGGCGCATACACATAAAAGTGATTCGGTTGAGTTGACTGCTTGACGGGCTTTGTAGAATTCAGTGCTGTGAACTGCGGCCCACCATGAATGAGAGACAGTTTCTAATTTTGGAAAAAGATAATATGGTACCCGCGCGAGACATCTTATTGCAATATCATTGGGAAGACCTTCAATGAGAATCGACATTTGCTAGCAACCTGCACGAAACCAATAAAACAAAAGATACTCTTCAGTTATATGAACCGAGTGTTTGGATGAATCAGTTAATCTGCTCATTCCACAGTAACTGCACACTTAAAACATAAACTGCTTAATTTTTAGCAATGCAGATAGGCAGTTTCGAATAAGCCATCCCAAGCACCCGCTAAGATCATATATAAGTCTTCGTGATTTAATAGAACTGATTATCTAATTCTGAACTTCCAATCGAGTCCCGTTATAAACAAATAACGACCACTCACTCATATATGGTAAGATCTTACAATAACCACATTACAACTTAAAACCAGTCAACGCTAAAGTTTTCAAAACTAAAAGAAACATGATCTTGGTTAAAGAAATAAATGACATTACACAACTGCTTATTTACTGCAGATGTTATCAGTGGAAGCTCACCTGAAGTTGAGTGAACCGAGAATGAAACGTTAAACAACTCACAAACTGAAATATTCATGACCACAAGTTTAAGGTACCTCTAGCATATCTAAAACAAGCTATTGTAAAAAAAAGGCCTCGAGGAGATAGTGTTTAAAACAAACTAGAGTTTTGATAATCACATAATCAAGGAATGTTTGGCAGATTCTTAAAATTTACAAAAGGACGGCAACAAGAGATTGTGTTTCAATTTGCTAATGCTACTTTTAGTTGTGACAATCAAACAAGTTTGATAAGTAAAAAATTAATATGTAAATTACCTGCAAATAATCACATAATTAGAATCAGACCAATCTTCGGCTTCTGGTGCATTGTTGCAGCGACTCAACTAGGTATTATCAAAATGTGATAATAGCCATAAATAATTAGAATCAATTTCACTATACTTAATCAGTATTCACTAAAAGTTAATTATCAACGAGTTTTCATTTTAATCATTAGATAATCCCTTATAAAAGCAATGCCAAACACCCCGCATAGCATAAAAATAAAAGACCACAGGGACGTTCTTTGGATAATATAACCATAAAACTGCTTATGTGCTATACTCAACGACTAAGGGGGGTCGCTTAAGTTGTTCCAAAGGTTGGTATTACTTATTTGAGAGTATAATAAGTAGCCTAAGGGGGTGTTTGTTTCGGCTTATATGTGGGCTTATGGGCTTATTTGATTTCGGCTTATATTTCTTAAGCCCCAGTTTTCTAGCTTATTGTGAGACTTATGGGCTTATATGAGCCCACTAGTCTCAGAATAAGCCGGAAAATTGAGGCTTATGAAATATAAGCCGGAATTAAATAAGCTCATAAGCCCACATATAAGCCAAAACAAACACCCCTAAAGTTGCTTTGGGGGTCTTGGTTTCAGCTTATATGTGGGCTTATTAGCTTATTTGATATCGGCTTATATTTCATAAGCACCAATTTTCAGGCTTATTTTGAGACTTGTGGGCTTATATAAGTTTATTACGACATGATAAACTTATATAAGCCCATAAATCTTAAAATAAGCTAGAAATTTGGGGCTTATGAAATATAAGCCGAAATCAAATAAGCTCATAACACCCCCTAAAGTCACACTAAAATCATGATATAACACATTATCAAGATTTCAAAAAACCACAAAAATAAAACCCAGATTTTGCACATTCGTGAATCAAAATCAAGAGCCTAAAAATTTGACAATTGGTCAAACAAGCCTAAAAATACGTGAAAGTAAACATAAAAAAACACAAATTTACCTTAGATTTCCAGAAATGGGCCAATGTGAGTGGGTAAGGTAATGGAGACTCTTTTCTTGAGTTTTTTTTTAAAGGAAGTGAAAGAAAAGTAAGGAAGAAAAGACAAGGGTAAAGTAAACTAGTGAGAACCTATGAGTTTGTTTCGTGTTTTCAAGATTGACAAAAAAAAATGATGAAAAAGGAAAGAAAGTTGTCTTTACAATTAGGGTTTTTCTATCTTGTGCCCTAGGGGCACATGATAAGACCACCAAAAGTACATAAAAAGTACACAGGGTCCTACAGAAAAGTACACAGGGAATCACATTTTGCGGATCCCTGTGTACTTTTCTGTAGGACCCAGTGTACTTTTGGTGTTCTTATCATGTGCCCCTGAGCACAAGATAGAAAAACCCTTACAATTATAGCCTTTAATATGTATTAAATATCTTTCATCCCTTTTCATCCCAAAAATGGGTGTTGTTTTCACTCCTTTTCATTACTTTACTCTCTCCTCTTTACACAAAAATATCTTGAGAACGTGACAATTTTTACGTGGACCCACTTTCACTTTCTTTCTTTCCTTTTACTAGACTAGAGAACACAGCTGAGGGTAAAGTGGGTAACTTTTAGGTTATCGGTCCATTGCAACGTTAGTCCTTCACACCCTGCGACGAAGCGCGGGTAACCCGCCTCGTTCTCTAACATTTATTTACTTTTTAGCAAACCATAAAGATGTATTATAGAGTTTAATCTTTTTTCAACTTTTTAGCAAACAAAATGACTCATAACAAGTGATAACGTATTAAAATCACATATAAAACAAAATCGCTAATCGACCAATACATAAGTCATCAAAACTACGTTTGAATAGTTTGAATGAGACCACCCAGCTCGTTTTCAGACAATTTTTTCTAATATATATTCATGGGTTTCAGATAATCAAAACCCGAAAACATCTAAATCCTCAACTCGGCACACCCGAGAATAACTCCTTGACACCGAGTCATGGAAGCCACTTTCTTCCACACTGGCTTCTCGTTCTCGTTCCCTAGTACCAAAACATCAACATCTGACA
>BQNB010151733.1:0-12154 GCA_026074375.1 Tanacetum coccineum | reverse complement strand
ATGTGTAATTTTGGAATGTATGGAGTCATTGTTTGCATGCTAAAAGTATTTGGAGTTTATTCACTGTATCACTAATTAGACACAATATGGTATGAATGGCGTTCAGATTATAAACGTTTTATACAATCTGCATCGCGGCGAAGCACGGGCATCAAAACCTAGTTATAAGAGGGGAGGGAGTCCATGGTTGTTGGCTTGGTGCCAAGCCATTGCGCCAAAATGGCCAACGGCGCACGACACCATGGCTCGCGCCAAGGGTCTTCGTGCAGTGGCTAACAGCCCACGCCAAACTCAAATTTTTTTTAAATCTATCCGTTAGGGGGAGCGGATATTCAAAAAAATACCCCCAAAATCATAATTTTACCCCTTTAAAAATCCTATAAATACCCCATTTTTATTTCACACTTCACACACACTTTCAATACATCTTCTACTTCAATACTTCTCTTTTTTCTTTCAAATATGGATCAAAATAATCTCAACGATTTTCGAAAAGACCTTGTGAAACATCTATGAAATAATGATGATAAGTAGTTTGTGTTTTTATTTATGTAATGTTTAATAATGTTTAAGTTTTATGTAATTTTTAAGTTTTATGTAATGTTTAATATGTTTAATTGAATAAAATTTAATTTGAGTTTATTTAAAAAAAAATGCTATGGCACCAGAATTCTGGTGCCAAACCACTCCCACTGAATTCTGGTGCCATGGCATTTCTGGTGCCAAACTCCAATTTGCTGACGTGACACAACTTTTGGAGTTTGGCACCAAGAGTTTGGCACCACGACTCCCTGTGCTCTAATATAATTTTATAAGATTTGGGTAAATATGTGTTAACAATGATTGCCCGCGCGTTGATGCGGGCCGTTAAAATTTTTTTTTTTTTTTTTTTTAATTTTATTTTATTTTATTTTGTGCGGCTTTATTTTTCCGGTCTCATGTTTAATATTATTTTTTTATATGGGTTTATTTGTTGGCGTCATGTCGTGGGTATTTTTTAATCTGAATAAGCCAATACTTTTGTATTTTTTTTTCTTATTTTGTGCTGAGCAAAAAAAGTTTTTATTTTTTATTTTTGTGCAATAGTTTCTTTTTTTTATATGGGCTTATGTGTTTGGTCTCATATCGCGGATATTTTTTTATCTGAATAAATAGGTACTTTTGTAATTTTGTTTCCTATTTTGTGGCGAGCAATTTTTTTTTTAAAGTTGCCTAGTTTAAAAAAAAATGTCAAATGGGCCGGCCCAAAGTAGGGAGCCCAATGGGCCGGTTACTGTAGCAACACTATAGCAAACTATGTCAAAACGACATAGTTTGATTCCACATATAGTATATGTATATAATTCTTTTAAATAGAAAATTTATATTAAAAAAAATTAAAAATAGTTATACGGGTCGATCAGGTCGAACCGAACCCGAGTTCGTCAAACATTTTTAACTTGATACGTGACCCTATTTAGTATTCAAATTGCTCAGATCGACTCAATTTTTTTTTTGAATCGAGTAACCCGACCCGAATAAAATTAACTAGGTTTGGATTGAGTTCGGGTCAAGTCGGTTTTAATAACACCCCTGCTAGAACCCTCCGGGTAAAGTAATCCTTAGAAAAGACAAGTAACATCCACCGGCAAAATAAAAATAAAACTAAAATCTAAGTCCTTAAAGAATTGTAGTAAGTCACATTCACCCCTTCATTTTCTCCACAAATATAAATAAGTACCAGTCTTTATATTTTCTGTAACGCAAACAAAAACAAAACAAAGGGAAAGACGTAAAGACTAAAGATATTATCATCATAGGTTAACCCAACAACCGACGCCACCGATTCCTTCATTCCTTGATCATGTTTATAATAAGGGTTAATGGCATCTAATAGCAATAAACTTTTTATAAATGTCTTATTATCATATATGAACTTTATAAAATACTACAATACCCATCAAACTTTATTTGTTTTGGGTTGATATCAACAAAAACTCGTTTTTACTTTCAAAATCCACGTCAGCTGACGAATGTACATGCCACGTCATAAATTTGTACCGTTATACTCCACGTCAGATTGAGTTCATGTCTGATAAGTGAACATTTGACAAAGTTTGATGGGTATTTTGAAACACTTGACAAAGTTTGATAGGTATTTTGAAACACATAACTTCACGTAATTAACTTAAAATAAAATAAAAAAATTCACGTAATCAATTTAACTGGTGTAGCCGATTGCCAGTCACGACACGTAAGCATGAAATTGAACTAAAATTTGAAAGTTTAATGAGTATTGTGGTATTTTATAAAGTTTATATATGTTAATGAGACATTTGAGAAAGTTCATTGCTATTAAATGTCATTAACTCTTATAATAACATAAGATTGATCTTGATAGGGTTAATTAATTTATTTGGATTGGATTAATTGAAAAGCCAGGGTTGGTCGGGTTCAGGTCAGTGCAGCTAGGGGCTTGGTCGGTTCAGGTGTGTGTGCGGGTTGACGTACGAATTCTAGGTCAAGATGAAAGTTATTTTTTTATACTGAAAACGACCTATTGATTCGGGTTACTGCGGATTCGGGTCTAGTCAGGTCGGTCTATTCTTTCATTGGGGTTTGGTCGACTCCGAATACAGTAAAATGCTTTATAAAAGAGGGCTAGTTGTTACTCTTTTATATAAATTAATGTTTAGCATTAGATTTTTTGTTTGATTGCCGGCTTAATCGCGGTTCTGCATCGTCCGAACTTGAATGTTATTCTTTTTTAAATAAAAAACTGTGTGAGAGTTAGCTAATATATTTGTGATGAACTACGATACCCGTACTGTCTTTATTTAGTATACGTGTTATCAGGTTGTGCATGAGAAGCTAAAACTTTTTTAACCCGAGTAATTTAACCCGAATATACGTAATCGGGTTCGAGTCCAAGTTGAGTTCGGGTCAACTTAAGTTTTATGACACCCGTGAAAAGAAAAAAAAAGTATAGTAATCTCTAGAAAAGAAAATACGCATTTACACATGAAACACATATAAAAACAAGTGAGTAACATACACCGTCAAAATAAAAATAAAAATAAAAATAAAATCCAAGTCCTTAAAGAATTGTAGTAAGTCACATTCACCCCTTTACTTTCTCCATAAATATACATAAATGCCAGTCGTTTTATTTTTTGCAACACAAACAAAACAAAAACAAAGGGAAAGAAGACGTATAGATATCATCATAGGTTAAACCAACAACCTACGCCACCGATTCCTTCCTTCCTTCCTTGATGATATAATTTATTGTAATTACACAAGATTCCTCTTCATAGGGTTTAATTTATCATATATTTTAGTTAGGGGTTTATATAATTAGAGGGAAGGACAACACAAGTGTCACATTCGATCTTCGTCACAAATTTCTTTCATGTTGGTGATTTTAGTGTCATCGGGCCATTTAGGTAATGGATTTACTGGAGACCAATGAGGTTTCGTGTTCGGCTCTGAAACAAGTAAAAGTGTGTAGACTTTACGCCGTAACAAATTGTGTTACGCTGTAAAGTCTATGTCAGACAGTTGGTAAAATTCAGTTTTAACCAACTCTAACTACTCAAAACTGTCTCATTTTCTGTGCATTAATACAAGAATATTTGTCTCAAAAAGCATATAGAAAATATACAGAAAAACACACGATATCCATACAATTTCCTTCATTGTTCTTGATTTATGCTTCTTGTGCCTAGAACATAAATTGTATACTCTTTATATTATCCCGGTAGAGATTTCGTGCAACCCAAGCATCTTGATAGGGTTGAAATACTTTATACGAAAAGTGAAATCATTACACGATATAAAGAGTTATTCAGGATCATCACACACACACCCTAGTTTCTAACAATCGTATAAAGTATTTGTTGTGATCATGGTTGAAAATACGGTGAAGGATATGACGACGAACTTTGGGAAATTAAACAAGTTTAAGGGGCATGATTTTAGGCGATGGCAGAAGAAGATGCATTTCTTGTTGACGACGTTGAAGGTGGTTTATGTGTTGACAACACCGATGCCGGAATTGGTGGAAGATGCAACAGTGGAAGCAATAAGGATAAGGGCAAAGTGGGAGAATGATGACTACATATGCATGGGTCACATCTTGAATGGTATGTCGGATTCTCTTTTTGATGTTTATACGAATGTTGAATCGGCTAAGAAGTTTTGGGATTCACTTGAATCCAAGTACATGGCAGAGGATTCTTCTAGTAAGAAATTCCTTGTAAGTAATTTTAATAATTACAAAATGGTCGATTCTAGACCGGTCATGAAACAGTACAATGAACTCCTTAGGATCCTTGGACAATACACACAACATGGCTTGAAAATGGATGAATCCATTTCTGTTTCGAGTATAATTGATAAGTTGCCTCCTTCCTGGAAGGATTTTAACATACTTTGAAACATGGTAAAGATGATTTGTCTTTGGTCCAACTTGGTAGTGACTTGCGCATAGAGGAATCTCTAAGAGCGCAAGACAATGACAAGGGCAAGGGTAAAGAAGTTGGTGTACCCTCTGTTAATATGACAGAAGAGGGTAAGAATAAACACAACAAACAAAACAAAGGTAAAAAGCAGTCCAATGAGAACAACAGTGTTCTAGTTCCAACAAGAAACCAAAGTTGGAATGTTGAAAATGTGGCAAGGCTGGTCACTTCAAAAGGGATTGCCCTAGTAGTAAAAAGAACAACGCAAATGCTGGTGGTTCGGGAAAGGGGTCTAAGGACCAATCCCAAGACCAAGGTCAGAATTTAGTACATGTTTGGAACAGTTTTGTTAAATATTTTGTTTTACTAATTTCTGAGGCATTTTATGTGCAGGTTGATGCAATTGCGTGGTGGATAGATTCTGGTGCTACAACTCATGTTTGTAAAGATCGTTGTTGGTTTAAGACATTTGAACCAGTGGAAGACGGATCTGTACTTTACATGGGTGATGAACATTTCGCTCCTGTTCATGGCAAAGGAAGCGTAGCATTAGAATTTAGTTCTGGAAAAATTGTTACTTTGTTTAATGTGTTGTATGTACCTAAACTTCGTAAGAACTTAGTTTCTGGTTCTGTGTTGAACAAATGTGGATATAAGCAGGTTTATGAATCTGATAAGTATATCTTATCGAAGTATGGTGTGTTTGTAGGATTTGGTTATTATAACAATAGTATTTTTTACATTGAACTTGAATAAAGTTCTTGATGATTCAGATTCTGTATATATGTCTTCTTCTACTGTTGTTAATTCCTCACTATGGCATGCGCGATTAGGACATGTGCACTATAAAAGAATGCTTGAAATGTCTAAAGATGATTTAATTCCCGCTATTGATGAAAATCCAAAAAAATGTACTACCTGTATGTTAACAAAAATCACTAGGAAACCATTTCAAAGTATAACAAGAAAATTTGTTATACTTGAATTAATACATAGTGATTTGTATGATTTTCATGTTACACCATCTTTGGGCAATAAAAAGTATGTCATAACTTTTATAGATGATGCCTTTAGGTTTTGCTATGTTTACTTGCTACATGCAAAAGATGAAGCCCTTGATAAATTTAGAATTTTTAAAACATAAGTTGAATTGCAACAAAATGACTTAGTTAAAACCTTACGCACAGATAGAGGTGGTGAAGATTATGATCCTGTATTTTTTCAATATGTAGGAATCATTCATGAAACTACATCTCCTTACACACCACAACAAAATGGTGTGGCTGAAAGGAAAAATAGAGCTTTTAAGGGAATCCAATTTGGTACAGATTAGTTTTTCGCCATGTCCTCTTACATTTCATGTCCTTCTTTCTATACGTCTGTTGTCTCATCAGTCTCAGCTTTTTGTTGATCTGAGGCCGAAATACTAGGCAACGTGCAGAGACCAATCGTGAAAGAAACATGTAACACTATTTTACCCTTTGAAATACGTTCGTTGTTAGAACAAAATACATTTATAACTGGATTTAAATTGCAATAAATCGATTATGCTTATATGTATATTCAGATATTAGAATCTGAGAGAATAATAATTGGATCTATAGAACTCTTCACACATTTATTGGTTTTAACCATCTGATTACTTATGCTTCCATAAGAGGAGAAACAAATGAATGCTACATACATCATTAGTATTGTCAGGAAAATCGAAAAATCGGTTGTTCAATATTTTTGCTACCTGAAGACATAATTGAGGTATGATAGTCTCTTTTCACAAAATGCAATCTTTTCGTTCTTGACATTTACTTAAAGCGGGTTATGATATAATATCTCAGGTAAACCAGAAGATGATCCTCACATTAACAGCAAACATTATGTGTTGGTTCTTCAAACAACCAATGGAAGATCAAAGACCATGTGGATCATCAGACAGCGATAGTAGTAATCAGCTCGAGAAGAGCTCAACCTCCACATCACATGACACCGAGTCCGGATCATCAACAGACTGATGAGGCTGGCAAACAGATAAGTTTTCAGTATGAAGATTTCATGTAGAGTACTTAAAATTCATTTATGTATCTTTTTTTTGCTGCACTCAATTTTTGTATCAATATAAGTGAAACCAAGTGCGGATTTGCTAAAGCAAGTTATAGTTATAGAATTGTATTTGGATTGATGAAAACGTTATAATGTTTCCCTTTCTTTAGTTGTATAATACATTACAAAAGGGGTACTTGACAGATAGAAACTGCGCTAAATGAAATGCCCATCTTAGATAACCCATTCCACCATCAACAACAACGACGCCCACGAGTCATCCCGCAGCGAAGCGTGGGCCGATCCCCTCGTTCTTTTCTTTTATCGGTAAGTAGTAGGAATGGAAAAAAACCAAACCTAATAGAAAAATTCAAAACCTGAAGTTTTGGGGATGGGCGAGGCATGCTTATCGGGTTTTGGGGTGGGTTTTGGGGCGGGTTTTGGAGCATTGACGGGGAATTTTATCAGGTTCGAGGCGGAGAGCTGGGAACAACATCCTAACCCGGCCCATATATACATATAGATCTATTATATTCATATGTTTTTATTTTAGTTTTTACGTTATAAAAACAATATATCAATTTTTTGTAGTTATGTATCTTTGCAAGATTACAAATTAGAAAAAATTCTTTTGTGTCATATTTTTAAAGGAAGTTTTGATTTTTTAAGCATGGTTTATTATTATTATGTTTAATTTGTTGTAATCTATTAAGGTTAGTAATTAATATATTAATAATGGGTTCTTGATTCTTCACATTGGTAAAATATGACATAAATAATAATAAACGGATAACAACGTGTATTTGGTGGAGCATTGCGCCCAAAAAGGTGCCTCAATAAGATCCCCAACGGGGATCAGAGCAGGTTTGAGGGAGCACCTCGCTCTAATGAAGCGCCCCGATAAGATACCCAATGGGGATCAGGGTGTGGTTTGCTAATCGGGTTTGGGGATGGAGGGTGGTCACCCTGCTCCAAACGCGCCCCATTGCCATTCCTAATTCTATAGACTCGTTCACACATTTATGTGGTTTTAACCATCTGTTAATGTCTGCTTCCATAAGAGGATTAAACAATGAATGCTAAATACGTTATTAGTATTGCCAGGAAAATCGAGAAATCGACAGTGTTTGTTCGCAAATATTTTTGCTCCTGAAGACATAATTGAGGTTATGATGTATTGTTTCCAAATGCAATTCTTTTCGTTATTGACATTTACTTAAAGCGGGTTGAATGACTATTAATATTCTCAGGTAATCTGTAGAAGAGATCCTGACATTAAGACAACAGTAACAGTTTATGTAGTTTGGTTCTTATCAAAACAACCAGTGGTAAGATCAAAGACCATGTGGATCGATTCAGCGGCTGAAAGTAGTATCAGCTCGAGAAAGTGCTCAAACCGCTCCTCATCACTGACACGAGTTTTCCGGATCATCAAACAGGACTGATGAGGCTGGCAAAGCAGATAAGTTTTCAGTGTATGAAGATTTCAATGGAGAGTCTTGTAAAATTCATTTGATGTATCTTTTTTTTGCCTGCAGACTCAATTTTTGTATCATATAAGTGACCAAGTGCGGATTTTAGTTATAGAATTGTATTTGGATTTGATGAAAATCGTTATAATGGTGCGCCTTTTTTAAGTTGTCTATAAATACATTACAAAAGGTTGGTACTTGAGTCAGATAGAAACTGCGCTAATATGAATGCCCATCTTAGTATAAACCCATTCCACCATGTCCAACAACAACGACGCTCCAGCGGAGTCATCCCGCCGCGAAGCGTGGGCCGATCCCCTCGTCTTTTCTTTATCGGTAAAGTTAAGTTGGGATGGAAAAAAAACCGCAAAAACTGATAGAAAAATTCAGTAACCTGAATTTTTGGGGTTATTGGTGTGCGAGGCTGCTTATGGTTGGGGTGTGGGTTTTGGGGCTGGTTTGTTTTGGAGCATTGACGGGGAATTTTATCAGGTTCGAGGCGGAGAGCTGGGAACAACATCCTAACCCGGCCCATATATACATATAGATCTATTATATTCATATGTTTTTATTTTAGTTTTTACGTTATAAAAACAATATATCAATTTTTTGTAGTTATGTATCTTTGCAAGATTACAAATTGTGAAAATTCTTTTTGTGTCATATTTTTAAAGGAAGTTTTGATTTTTTAAGCGTGGTTTATTATTATTATGTTTAATTTGTTGTAATCTATTAAGGTTAGTAATTAATATATTAATAATGGGTTCTTGATTCTTCACATTGGTAAAATATGACATAAATAATAATAAACGGATAACAACGTGTATTTGGTGGAGCATTGCGCCCAAAAAGGTGCCTCAATAAGATCCCCAACGGGGACTGGTGTTCAGAGAGGTTTGAGGAGGCACGCTCGTCGTAATGAAGGTGCGTCATCCGATAAGTATACCCAATGGGGGATCAGGTGTGGTTTGCTAATCGGGTTTGGGGGATGGAGGGTGGTTCACCCCTCGCCGCTCAAACTGCGCTCCCATTGCCATTCTAAGGTAGGGGGTGTTCAGATAAACTTCCCGTGAACATGGACCCGAATCCGATTAAGCATATTCGGGTCAGTGTTAAATTTGTGAACAAAAATTTATGTCGGATTATAGTGTCGAGGTCACCGGTAGTAACCTGAGACTAAATAGTATTCGAGGTATCGATTAAAAATGTGTGGCTAATCGGCTAGTTCGGGTGACTCGATTGACCCTGAATAAGAATGTTTTTTATATACCAAAAAAAATTTTTTTTTTTGTCTATTTAAAATAGTACAGCTGTATAAGTAGGCATTTTTTACATTTAACTCATATTCAGTTACCTGAACCCAAATAGACCCGACCCGATTTGACCCGAACCTGAGTAACCCTAATTTAAATAGGGTCGGGTTTGGGTATGGAATTTTTAGCCTTGACCCGACCCGAATTGACCTGAACCTGACCAACTTGACCTGACTAACATCCCTAGTTCTTGGAGGTTCACGAGAATTTTATAGATTTTCTTCACATATGATTTTTTCGAAAATGAACATGCAAACTTTATGATCATCCTGTAGGAACCCTAACACTTGTCCCATATCACAACATACACTCTTGATCATGGTAGAAATGTTATAAAGAGAAAGAGAAGTAGAGAGAGAGGTGGTGGAAGGAAACTCTTATGCAAAATGGAATAAGGTAACCTCCACATTAGGAGAAGGGGTATTTATAGGCTTGACACCAAGTTGAGACGCCTAGGGGAAAATTGTGCTTTCACTGGGTATGGTTCAAATTGTGCTTACCTCGCCAATCGTCACACACCCATCACAATCGTCACACGACATGGATAGCGGCAACGAAAGGATCGGTGGCATTGAAGAACGTAGTGAAGAATTTTATATCTATTTTATTAAACCACAATACCTTTGACCACAAACCAAAGTACGTACACGACTCTCAATATCAACAAACTTTTATCTATGTCGGGGGTTCGTGTCACAAAACATATACCACAACATCATCACAACCATACCCAGTGAAAGCACAATTTTCCCCATGACTGCTTGTTGTTTAAATAAACGAACCAAGCAGCTGCTAAATACCAATAAAACACATATTAAGCACCATGTAATTCTATATCTGGCTCAGACAATTAAAGAAACGAATAAAGAGGATACACTCGCCATGGCTGCAACCGCAATAAGTCGCCACGCCAAGGTGTGAATAATCTCATCTTTACCGAATCCACTTAGAGTCATCACAACCTCTAACAATTGATACCACTATCAAGCTCATCTCATAAATAGAATTTTTAGGGACAAATCGCACCGTTAATCTGGGCCCAAACAAAATGACACAATTGTCATTCCTAACCACATTTAGCATATGAGATGTATCTCATGTCCACCAAATAAACATCAACATTATAAATTAAGATAAGGGGTGCTTGTTTCGGCCTATGTAGCCTGCTTATGGCTTACTTGATTTTGGACTTATGTTTCATAAGCTTACTTTTATAGCTTAATTTTAAACTAATAAGCCGTAAGCCGTCTATATAAGCAGAAACAAACACCCTTTTACTTTACAATCTGCTCATTTAGCAGCTTATGAGTTTATTCGACGCGACTTATATACCACGAGCCTATTTTTTTAAGCCTGCTTGTCAATTTATGGTATCAATTCCCACTTTTAATATATAATAAGCTCATAAGTTAAAAGAGCCAGCAAAGGTAACGATCACCAAACACCAAACAACACAATTTTTATAAAGAGTACCTTGTTTAGCTAAAGCTTAGTTACGCCAAAACCCCCCAGCAAAAACAACGATTACCAAATACCCAACAACTCCAACTATAAGCACCTTCTGAACCAAATAAAGTTCTATCTAAGCGGCAATCACCATCGTCACACGCCCATCGTAACTTTGGCTTGTCGTTAGATGTACTGGGGTTTAATAAAATTATATATAGTCAATATCAAACACCCTTTTGCAGCTCGTAAGCCTATCCCCATCGTCACACACCCATCATCGTCACACGACATGGATAGCGGCAACGAAAGTTGTGTGAAACGAAGAAAGAGAGAGAGGGGGGGGGGAGAGAGAGAGAGAGATCCCATTTGTAAAAAAATTTAGATCTCGGTATGGTTGTGATGATGTGGTGATATATGTTTTGTGATGCATGCGTAACCCCCACGTGGTTAAAAGTTTTTTCTGGCTTCGGCTTTGATTCTTTGGCTTCTTTTTGTACTCTTCTGATTCTCGTGTCCGTACTTGCTCATTTTTGACCGTTTTCTCTGTTGGGTTTTATGATCTAATTAACAATTAAATTAACACGAGTACGCAGCGGAATAAATGGTCATGTGTAGAACACAATAATTAACAAGATAGAAAACATGTACCTTTTAGCACGAAACGATACACCGTTTAAAGGTAACCGTAAACACCGTCTTCTATATACGCGTGTGTATAATACCACGCGAAACCACAAGAATCAAAGTATGATTCCTCTAAGCTTCCACACACTATACGTTCTTAGCAAACGACGAGGTATGCTAGTACTAGTAGTGTATAACAAACGATCTTTATTCGTCTCTTGAATCTATCAACTTACGAACAAGAAATCACCACAAGCGATAATCGAATAACCAAACAAAACTAAAAGTGTTTGTTGGTGTAGTCGAATAGTGGCAGTAAACCAAAGATTCCAAAACAATTATTGAAGCTGGTCAACAAAGGTAGGAAGAAGAATCAGTCGATCTATATGTTTTAGGTTCTTTCAAGTTTTTTCAAGGCACACCAACAATGAATCCCTTAACCTCTATTTATAGGCTAAATTCCTTGTGGTTACAAGGAAACCCTCTTACCTCCTTAATAGGGGTTTATGGCCAATTAAAAAGAAAACCGTTACTTTCTTTTTCCTTAAATGCCATATTAATAACTCATTAAATATTTACTTTAACTATTTAACATAAGTTATGCTTATCACATAAATATATTACATTTAATATATTCTTTAATTGTTTTACGTATTAACGCGTGCGTCCCCGTAGGCTCGAATAAATAATCCGGACATATATTAATTTATACTTGGACATATTCCAACAATATATCCATTTGTTCTTCGTTAAGTGGAACCAAAGCGGATAGGGATAATTAGTCCCAATAGATCTATTTATTCACTCGCGCTCCCTC
>BQNB010151731.1:0-15862 GCA_026074375.1 Tanacetum coccineum | reverse complement strand
CCCCCACTTGAATCCTACTTGTCCTCAAGTAGACTTTAGAAAAAAATTTAGTTTATGAAAAAGTTTCCTAACCGAAGTTGATGATTTTCTGTTTAAGCCTCGCTTCATCCTAATCACCTGTACATAACCAAGCTCCTCACGAAATATGGAAATGAAAACACTCAGATCACTCAACGAATCTAGGGTGCAATATTTAAGTAGTACGCTCAATTGCTCGGTCGTGATTAGCTTTGTATAATAGGCTTGGCAAGGATACACATCTCCACCACTAAAGCTAAGAAAGAACAAGTCAAAAGCTAAATTGGATTAAGAAGGCTTACAGTTGATCATTCAACGGTCTTTCATCATAAGTACCACACCAACAAGGCAGATGTATCGTACATACACAGCCGTAATGACAGAATAGACATATACAATCTAAACACATCCCTGTTTGTGTTTAACCAGTGGTTAGGATGATGAATGATATAGGGTAGGGAGCTTTTAACTTTCACCGAAAGTCGTCATCCAACAAGGCAGCTAAGACATGCAAACATGGCCGTAACGACGGAATAGACATGCATGCTCGAGCAAGTCCTCGTTCGAGTAGACACTAAGGTTAGTTACTAGGAAAAGGGAAGAAATGGGTGTTAACAAAATTCATAAAACAAATATATTAAGCCACCAAATAAGGTACGGTTGCTAGTAACTTTTCCCCGACCGTTCCATGACAAAGACTCGAACATATAGACAGACGCCTCAATCACAGAAATAATAAAGACAACCTAAGTTGGCGTTCCCATAACGGTCAACTTCCCTTACATCCCGCTCTTTACATACTTTTACATAAGTGGTGATATCGGCCACTTTTTACAAGACCTTACATCGTTGATTTTTGTAACGTATCAATGAATAATCGATCCTTCTAAGTAATTCCTTTGGTATAAACTTCTTTTGAACTGACTATTTTTCTTCCTTCCCTTTTTTGCTTTTTCTTTTTTTCCATTTTTTAAACAGTACATCATAGATCTCGATTTAATTCCACCGTCTTCACTTTCATAATCCGTCCGGATAATCTTTTCCTTGTAGTACTTCTTCGAACATGATTCATAATCGCGAAAGTAGCGAAACTTACGAGCTACATTTTTTCCCTATTTCATTGTGAAATTTCCCGACCATTATAGAGATAGAAAATTTTCACTTTGACACAAGAAATACAAAACTTTACACGAAAGCCACTAGCAACAATGGAAAAATAGGCTTAATCTACATGGTAGGCTAAGGTGAAAAGGTGTAACGAAACATATAATATGGTGTAGAAAAAGAAAGGAATGGCTTAGCGAGTTGTTCTATGGGATTTTACTCTAAAAATGAGAGTAATCAAGGGTTACACGGATTTAACTAACCATCATGGTTAGTTATTTTTACGACATGTAATCTATTTGGTTTAATCCTATAGATTTATCAGTTGAACATGTTCCTCCATCTAAATCCATAGTACTAATCATGGCGGTCTCGAGTGATATACCAGGCCAAGTTCTAAAGTCCACTACATCACCGGCACACTCATAATTTTGTGGAATTTTAGTAGACAGTTGGAAACGGAATAGGCTTAATTCTCACAATATGTATCAAAGGTTATAGTGCACTAGGTAACGTAACTAGTGATTTTTACAAAAGTCATGCTAAAAATAAATAAATTTTGGCCGTTTTTAAACACTTTTAAGCTTGTAGCATGTTATTTTGTAAAAAAAAGACAAGTACGTTCTAATTCTCCATCCCCCCACTTAAATTATACAACGTCCTTGTTGTATAGATAAAACAATTAAATAATAAGGGTAAATAGAATTAGAATGGAAAACTCCCTGATATTTTGCTCGTAAAGTTTCTCCAAGATGAGTCCTTGAGCAAAAAAAGTGTTAACTAGGGCTTCAGCATGCCCGGATAAGTTCAACACAAGTCCTTTTCAGCATATACCATATCGTAGTTTTAGCAAGGTCCTGTATAAGAGATTAGAAGACAAGTGCAAATTTTATCTCGCTACAATGGTACAAGAAAACAAATAAACATACAACTGTATAGGGATCAATACGTAGTATCCTAAACCCTAGTATACGCTATATTGTTCCTGAAGAAAACAATTAAATTACTGGAAATTAAATACTAAGTTTTTTTTAAATTGATAACGTCCAGACAGCTCTATACGCCGTATCCAGAGGGTTTCGATACGTCGTATAGAGTGTATGGGAAGACAGATTAGTGCAACAAACAATTAAAATACGAAAAATAATTAAAATGACTAGGTTGTCTCCCGGGAAGCACTTTTGTTTTAGTTGGTCTTTAAGTTCGACCTTTTCTCTCTTTGTTGTATCGCTTGGTGTGATGTACGGTCCATCCTTTGTCCTTTTTGCAAAAGATGTCATGGTAGATACTTGATACTCCGTTAACAATTTGTGCCCAAGAGTCGCATTCGCGTGTGTATATGGCTAAGAACTCTTCGTTATCTCCAACCGTGTATTTGATCACTTGGAATTTGTCCACTCTGCATATTCCTTCATTGGGCTGTTCATTATTTATATTCTTAAATTGAGGTGCGCCACTTACATCCGTACCACTCGAGTTGTAAGCGTCCCTATTATTTTTGTTTTTATCAATTTCAAAACAGGGTTTGGGGAATGAGTCATTAGGAGGGTTCTCATATTCATGCTCCTCCCATTCTTCATCGCTTGAAACTTCATCGTTCAATAGTCCTTCCTCATTTCCAATTTCTATCCAGGTATATAATAGAGCACGTTTAGTCATCTCGTCCACTTTTTTATGATCCTTAAACTTTGAATTTCTCCAAGGTATGAATTCAAGTGAATCACGACCTTCTTCATCATCATCGCCCATCTTATCGTAATTGCTAGCACACGATATGGGATAAATTTTATTGAAAAATTTCTTCAATAATTCTTCCCAAGTGGAAATATTTCCATCTCCCTCGTTTATCCATCAACTTTTTGCGTCCTTCAAAAGTGAGAGAGGGAAGGCTTTTATGCGGAGTTGAAAAGGGTCCACATCGGCTATTTTGGCCGAATCAAGTATTTCGAGAACTTTGCCGATATGTCCGATCACATCTTCTTCACACCTTCCGCTGAAAGTATTATTTTAAAGTCCGGTTAATAACTCTTTACTGAGTTTGAATTTCAAGTTGCTTGGTTCAACAAGATTTTGTTCTTGAGCATTATTCAAAATAGGTTTATCCATTGTTTGTCAAGCGGTTTCCTAAAATTAAGCACAAATAATCAGTAGGATGTGCCCTTGGGGAAGGGAACACATAAAATAGGAAATCGATAACAAAAAATTGCATTTGCTACTGTATCATTCGACAGATACGCCGTATTTAATTAGTTTGTATACGCCGTATAGGTCTGTTGAATGCCAGTACGACGTATTAATTAATCGGAATACGTCGTATTTCTTGGAAAACAGATACGTCGTTTAGACTGTGAAACTCAATACGCTGTCCTGATCATAAGGTTTGATACGTCGTATCCAACTAGTGGATACGGCGTATCAGGTGATCAGTCAGAACAGAATACTATTTAAATTAAATGTGAGAATTTAAACAAACAATTTAAAACACACAATGCAAATAAATACAATCATAATTTAAATAATTAGATTACACTAAACTAATTAATTAATGGTTAGAAATACTAATAAGAATAAGGTTTAATAATTTCACTCCCCGGCAATGGCGCCAAAAACCTGATGTGCTGTCGTATAGGGTCAATTATTTGATTATCAAGTTTTAAATTTATATTTAGCCGCCAAACCTAAAATAACACTTTAACGAGCAGTGTACCCGGTCAAGATGGAGTTCGCGGTAAGAATGGTGTCGAACACTAAGAGTGGAATATTAATCCTATATTCTATCAGTATTTTAATTAGTCTATTTATTGGTTAAACCTATGCTATGTACGTTCTCTAATGATATGGGGGTTTTTAGCCTGAGAGACTGGCACAAGTTTGGTGGAAACAAATTCCAATTCAATACATAATAAACACAAAAGAAGAAGATTAGAAGATAGAAAAGCGGTACAAGCCAAATGATAGAAAACTGTATTAGCCATATTAAATCCAGTTCAATGCTGGTTTGTTTGTTTTAGTGCAATGATTTACTTATCTTGAAGCGGCATATCATTCTTAAGACTTAGGCGAGACATCATCCTAAGACATAGACACGATTAATCCTGTCACAATTAACGTATCCGCATAAAGCATCCTTTAGTTTAATTATAATCTATCTTAGAGAATTAAAGCAGTGGTGATCCTGTTAAAACCCTAGCCCAACAGGACATTACCCACTTATTGCTTGACGGTGTTTTATATACTGGTAATCCTCTATTCCATTCTTTATTAGTAAATTAAAAGCCTGATTGCTGAAACATAAACGGGTCACCTACCGGTCCAACTAAGCTCATAAGTCAAAGATAAAGACAGAATGTTATTTGTGATCCTATTGGTCCAGTAATATGAAACACGATATGGAAATCTATCCCGGTAACTAGATTACTTGGTCCATATCACTAGATCCAGTTGAATGATAGGTCGCATATTCAAACACATAAACAAGTATGAGGTGATAAACATAATTAAACAATTAACGATAAATTAAGAAATCAATTTTAAAATAATCTAAACATTGAACTTTCATTAAGATGGCTAATACACAAGGGTATTAGCCCACAAGCATTGTAATTATACAAGCGTAATCAAACAATTAAAATTGAACGATTAAGAGAGTAAAAATTACACGATGTCTTTTATGGATTCGTGATCAATGCTTGACCTTGGTGGCTGATCTTTTCTTCTAAAATTTGCCTTTAGTGAGTATGATATAAAGAATATGATATTGCACACTAAAAACTCGTTTTTGAGTCTTCTATTTATAGTGTCTGAAAAAGACTCGATACGCCATATCCAGCAAGGTCGATATGGCGTATTGGGCTGGATTCCTTGTAGTGCGCTCTATGTTCGTAATAAATATTTGATATCTTTTCCAATTTACTTAATTTACTATATCTTTGAATAGTTATCTTCATGGATACAGCGTATGTAGACAGAGTGAGTACGCCGTATTGGGAATTGGTCAAACACGTTTTCTTGTGAAGTCTTGGCGCGGATACGCCGTATCTCTTTAGTTGGATATGGCATATTGGTGAATTTTTAACAATCTTCAAATGTCTTCGTTCTAGCTCCAAATTATGCGCCTTTTAGCTTATCTTCACAAAACACTCCTGAATGACTGCATTTATCCACTTTAAAGCAACTAAGTACCAAATAATGCAATAATTATATAAAAGTTGGTAAAATAGATGGGATAAATGATATAATAAAGTGACGTTATTTGATGTCATCAATCATAATAAAAATGTGGTGTTTTTGGAGATTCTTCAAAACCTTAAGAAATAATTAGAGAATGTTCTTATTCTTGTGTTGATGGGATACTTGTTGATGGAGAATCTTAGTCAATTGATGTAGACACAAGTGAACTAGCTAAATCAACAACTCTTGGTGCAGCAGTGACTGGAACTGGAGAGACAGTAATAGTTGGAGGATTAAAGTATTCATCGAACATAGGTTGGAACAAACGATCCTAATCATCTCTTGGTGGTGGAATACAAGGTTGTTGAGGAATAGTGTTTGGAATGAGTCCCAAACTAGATGTTGCAGGAGTCATACATTGAAGTCCGGGTCCTGAACTAAGTTGTTTATAAGCCATTGCCGTCTCATCAAAATCGACATGGATAGTTTCAATGATTTTTCGGGTATGTAGGTTGTAGATATGGTAAGCTTTCTTCTTGGGTACATATCCAATGAAAATGCCTATATCAGCTTTAGCTTGAAGTATGCCTAAATCCTCACTATCATAGTGCACCAAAGACATTAATGTAAGATAAATCGGGTTTTCTATCATGTAAGAGCTCATAAGTAGTTTTTCCATGGCGGTGCTGTATAATGGATCGGTTTTGAGTGTAACATGCGGTAGCGACTGCCTCAGCCCATAGAAATAAATGAGCTTTTGTGTAGATTAACATTGTTCTAGCGGCTTCAACAAGAGTACGATTTCGCCTTTCAACGACACCATTTTGTTATGGAGATCACGCAACCAATGTTTCATGAGAGATACCAACACTCTTATAATAGCTACGCAGAGTTTGATTGACAAACTCAGTTCCATTATCACATAGAATTGGGGCTTGTAGTAGTCATTGTATAAAGATGATGATGAAACCTTGTTAAGCAATAATAAAGAATGTTCTTAATGTGTATTCCGCTGTGCATTCTATTATTCTTTGTTATTGTTCATCCTAGATTAAAGTTCTAAACAAACTGAGCTTAAACGATCGTATGGTTTCCATAATTGGTATCAGAGCCTGGTGGCTCTTGATCTAGGATCTACAAGGTGTTTTATGGTTGAATTTATGAAGGGTATCGAAGTTACTGTCAATAGGAGAAGGTCTACTACTTTTGTTCGAATAAGTCTACTGGTGAAAAGAAGAGGTTCGACTATGGTTACTCCTAAGTTACCAAGTAATATTACTTTGTTTAAAAAGTAACTTTACTTGTGAATTTTACCTTTCAACTGAAGTTACTGCTAAGGTATGTGAATGCAAATTTATACTTTTCAAGTTCATACTTAAGACTGCTTCACGATTAGTACTACTGCTCATTACATATTAAAGCTGCCAAAGATGATTCAGAAACAAATTTGTGCTGTTTAAATTCATATTAATGTTGCTGCCAATGAACTTAGTACTGCCATTTATGTTTGTACTGCTAGCAGTATTAACAGTATATACTATTGGTTTCTTAATGATGTTTCGTATGTGGTTTTTGGTTTCAGATATGAACTGCAAAAATAGGACAATGGTTACCGAGTCAACCCAGTAATAACTGAGTTAGACTCAGTCCAACAGCAACAAATCCAAACTAAACCTAACCCATACACCATCATCATCTCACTGCTATAACCATCTCCAAAACACAATCAAGACTGAAAATCGACTCAAGAAACTAAAAACAATGAAAATCTCAGTTTATGTTGTATTCGGATCTCAAATAAAAGTCTATGAGATATTTACAAGCCGAACAAACACATTCATCATCGATCATGTCACACAAACAAGAAACAAAAACCTACCTGAGACCCTTGTTAAAAGATCTTGAAGACTCATGTTTTATGGTGATCGGTCACTTTGAGCTGTAAGAAAATAACGTTTAATGGTTATAGGTGTTGCTTCGTTAGACTTGTGAAAAAGGGAGATCTATGTTGATGAATGATGTAGTATCAAAGATAAAGCGATGAGATTTACTTATCTTGGTGTTACTATTTTTTTACGAGAAAAGAAGTAATGACATAATTTTTGTGTGGCTGCATAAGATGTAAGCGTGTGTTTAGGGATTATCACAAGATTGAGAAAAGTTAAAAACATGTGTTATTAACAAAAGATAATGGATCAGATAATGGTTGGACATAAATAGGCTGTTGAATCATATTTGTTTATGGGCTAGTATGTCTTTGTACGAGTCTTGTTAATAAAAGATACATGGGCCGAGTGGATTTAGCTATACACGAAAATATATTGGGTTGATTATGGTATATAAATGTTGGACCATGTAATGCACATGGGCTGGATGTTATTTATTTGATAACTCATGTTTATAATTTTGAGCAGATAGGAGTTTTGGAGTATTTGTGTGTTACTAGTATTTGTGTATCAAGTTTATACTGCTACGTTATTACTGCTACTCGAGAAACTTTTGGCAGTTAATACTGCTCAGATTTGATTAGTGCTGCTAGTTATGTCCGATATTGCACAAGACATGATTTGATTCTCGGACATCACGCATAAGAAGAAAGTTTTGGTTTTTTGGTATTGGTTTCAATGTTCTTAACAGATTTAAAGGCTCGCACTTTATTGGTTTAAATGATTACGAAGATGGTTATTTATCACTTATTTGATGGTGAAGTGGAATTATTTGGGTTTGTGTTTTATTATATCTTAAAGTGGGTGTTACACTTTAAAGATAACTTGTTCGTGCTTAGAAACGATGTGACAAAGACTTGACAAATCTAGCAAAGGTGTATGATCTAACTTATGATGCTCAATGCTCATATTTGCTATCACTTTGGTTATGTGTCTCATAGAAGATGAGGATAATTGTCAAGAGGTTGCGATCTACTTATATTTCAAAGATTTATTTATAAGTTTGGAGTCACGTGGATAGTACAAGACATAAGACACAAGTTTGGGTTATTCTATTTCTACATCAAGTTCGTTATACTTAATTTTATTCATTAGTAATCATTACATAGAGCCTATAGAATTTGAAGATTCAAGAGATGGTAAACATATTGGTTTCAATGGAAGCTTATTGTCAAAAATATTTAACCATCAAGATTTGTTCATGCATCACTTGAAGTGAAAGGTTTCATTACTACTGCTAGTTGTTTATTACTGCTGCTAGTTTAAGTTTCTACTGTCTTAAGTTCATTTATCTTATTATGCGTCATGGAGGGTAATTTGAGACATTGGAAGGCTGGATTAGTAGTGTAGTATATGGTTTGTAGTTGTAAAGATTCAAGTTGCTTATCTTCACAAAACCCCTATTGGATTATGAAAAAGAGGGGAAGAAGATTACAGAGATAGTATTTGCAGCTTATTATATGTGGTGACATGGCATGGTACAAAGGAAATCTACTTAAGGGGAAGTTTTTGTTTCATTCAGGGAGATGATTACATCTCAACTTCAGGGGAACCTTTGGCTTTATGATGAAGTTCGTACATGACTTTGTTTGTTTTGTCATCATCAAATAGGGGAAGATTGTTAGGAATTATTGATTTGATGAGACAAAATAAACAAAGGAATGAAACATAAGGACTAAATCTAGCATCATGGAATTCTACAAGCTGGTGGAGGATATTCTACAAAAGATAAAAGATTCTAAAAGATATAATTCTTGAAGATAAAGATAAAGTTTATTAAAAAATTAAAAGATTTAGTTTCCTTATACAATTATGATTTACCTTGTAAATCTTGATGAACTCTACTATATAAAGAGATCCCTAGATATAGTTTTGGGTGTGCCAAAAAGTGTGTGTGTGTGCACCAAAGGTGTAAAACGTATGTGTGTGGGTTTACACATCCCACAGAAAGATGTAGATGCTAGCATATGTTTTAGCCCCAAGATCAATGTTTCATTGATCCTGTTAGATTAGGTAACCCTTCTATGATTGATCACATAGAATTGGGGCTTGTAGTAGTCATTGTATAAACATGATGATGAAACCTTGTTAGGCAATAATAAAGAATGTTCTTAATGTTTATTCCGTTGTGCATTCTATTGTTCTTTGTTATTGTTCATCCCAGATTAAAGTTCTATTCAAACTGAGCTTAAACGATCATATGGTTTCTACACTTTGAATGTCTTGTAAGAACAGCTCAAGACCAAGAAAATTGATTTTTTTTGTTGTTAGGATAAGTTATCTTTGAAGATAAACTTTCCTCTATTTGAAGTTCGGGTTATGTACTGATTTGCACATAAGCCATTAAGAAAATTAGAAATGACAGGTTTTGAAACTTTTAAACTCATGCTCGAACTTCATTTGCATACCCGTGAAAATATTAATCATTATTTCTAGTTACGTAAATGTTATCGATTACAAGAGACATGTAGAGAAGATTCTTTTTGGAATTTTTTATTTTCTGATTTTGTATTTACTTTTTAAAATTTTATGGTTTTGTATTTGGTTTTTTTAGGTTTTATATTTTTATATACAAAAATTAAAATCAAATAAAAATCAAGAAGTAAGTAAACTTCGAATCCCCTGGGACTTTTGTCTAGCAGATATCTCTTGTATCAAAGATATCCCATGTTACCTTGGTCTCCCAGATATCACATTTTCTTGTATGCACGCCTTGATTCTTTCTTTCTTTAGATTGAAAGGTTTACCTATACTAAAATCAAGATTTTGTTCCTCCTGAACATTTTTGGATGTACCTGCACTTGAATATAGAGTTTGTATGCATTCATGAAGATTAGTGATATCTGTATTGGAACCATGTGGGGGTTCACTGTCAACCGTGGTTGTGCTAGAGGTGAATATCTTTCCAGTAGGAACCCACCTAAGACCAATAGTTTTGAAAATTCTACCTGTCTGTTTCCACCTAAGACAAGATCTAGGACTTGTTGTTTTCTCATGTATAGTAGGAAGTCTTTTTTATTGAAAACCTATGTCTTGTTGGGATCTGTCTTTCCAGTTTCTTTGCAATACTTATTTGCTTTACGGGCTTGTTTCTGTTCGTTGTCTTATTGGATGGAACCTTAGCACGTGAGTTGACCTCATTCAGGAATTTTGTTACACAAGAGTCATGATTTGCAATAAAGACACATTTCTGACATGTCGAGCTAACAAAGTGTTTAGAGTCAAAAAAATTTCTAAAATTCCTAGAATATTCTGCTATGGGCATAGTCTTTGTCGTTACACAACTAATCCTAGATGCATGCCAATTCCTAGACTTTTAGTTATTGATCCTAGGTTTTGGTTTGCTACCATTATCTATGCTATGTGATTTAGCAAAAGGGATCACACTAGGTCTTGAATTCCTACCTCTTTCTTGTGTGTTTTTTTAGCTTCATCTAGGTAGTGATTATGAACCATGTCATTTGAGCTTTACCTAGATGAGCTAGGTGCAATCATGTGATGAGGTTTTACAAAGGAATATTCTCTTTCCCTAGGCAAATAATGTGTAGTGACTGGTTTTGGCAAATCATTGTTCACATCAACTTGGGAGGTAAACCGTGGTTTTGTAAATTTAGGTCGTTCAGTTTCAAATGCATTCGGTTGTATAACAACTGATTTGTTTATGAGTGGATGGAAAATTAGTTTCCCCAAGATTGATGGTTTTGCAAAATTAGTATTCACACTATTTCCTGTTAATTTTCATAACTCATTTTTTAATGCTGCAATTGCAAACCTCTTTTCCTGAAGTTGAGCTTCGAACTCAATGTTTTTAGCAATCAAAGAAGTTGTCTGTTCTATACTCTTAGTTCTCGTTGCTTTGATAGAATCATACAGTTCTTTGTAATGCTTTTTCAAAGTCTCATTTTCCTTAAGTAATTTAGCTACTTTATGTTCCAATTCGATATTTATTATTTCAATTACATCTATGTCATGTTTAACCTTGGCTTCACTACTTTTTACTTTCGAAAATTGACCATGTCACCCTTCTTTTAAAGCTTGATTTTGATATTTAAGTTCAAGATTAAGACAATGTGCTTCCATTCTTAAAAAAACTTTTTGAAATTGGGCAATGGTCTTTTGAGACAAATATTTTTAGATTCGAGAGATTGATATGAGAGTTCAGTTATTTGGTTATTAGTTAATTGAACAGGTAAAGGATGTATGTCATGACATTTTTTAGCATTCTGGTCAACTGATGAGGTGTCATTTTATACACTATTTCGGGGTCATTTAACCCCCTAAATCATGCAAAGATGCCTAATCGGTTGTTTTCCGGTTTTAGCACTTGGATGGCATTTGGAGGAAATACGCGGGACCTGGGCTTATTTGGAGAAGAAGCGGACAATATTATGGACCTACACCAAATCCATGAAGACGTATTGTTTACAAAGCGTGAAGACGGCATCGCAGGCATAAAGCGATGCCGTCGTGATCTATCCAGTGATGGCGTCAGAGATCTAGTGACGGCGTCAGGACATGGCCGATTTAAAGAGGATCTAGAATCATCCACATAGCGACGGCGTTAGGACTTCAACGCGACGCCGTCGTAGTGATATCTCTATATATACAAATACGATTTTAGGGTTTTAAGGGTGTAACTTTGTATAACTTATGGAAACTAGAAGGGAGGAGGGGGGTTAAATAGTTTACATGATCGTTTTTGTTTTAAAACTTTGCTTTCAAAATACTTAGATTCTAGTAGTATGTTTAACTAACAAACAATATGAATCAACCAAGTAAATATCTAAACTAATAGTAAGTAACAATCACAAGAATATAAAGAGATGAGATAAGGAACAATCAAACCAAGACACCAAGATTTATAGTGGTTCGGCTACGAAGCTCTTCTTCGCCCTACTTCACTCCCCGAGTATCCTACTCGAGATTTCACTATGTCAACAAGCTCCTTTCAGGCGGAGAAAACTGTTTACACGTCGCTTACGTTTTTTTCCGACACTAAGCTAAATGTCGAGTCCTAATCTTAGCTAGAACCAATCTACCACTTCACAATCACTACATGATCACTAGATCTACACTATCGGATTTACACAACATCTAAATCACACAAATACACAAGATAATTACAATAGATATTTGGTATTTAGAAGAAAAGAGGAGAGATCACTAATCAACACTTCGTTTCTTGGCGAATACGAGTGTTATTCTCTTACACTTGAATGAGAGGGAAGAGATGAGAAGAAGAGATTAGATCACTTGAAACAAGATCAAGAGATGTTAGTGATCAAGATATTTAGTGAGAGAAAGAAGGTTTTTAGAGAGAGGAAGAAGTGTGTGAAAATTCGTGCAAAGAGGTCTGATTTTCTGCAAGGAATAGAGCATTATTTATAGGCAGGAAAATCCAACGGTCACTAGGGGCGGTCCTTGCGGTCCCAAATATATCTGGGGGCCGCCAGGCCTATAAGGGGGCCACCCAGTAGACTACGCTCCCTTTTTTGTGTTTTTGTAGGGAAGGTTGTATTTGGTATAGAAGCTTCCGTTTTGGAGGGAAAATTTAAATTTCAAATTTTAAATTTTTAATAAAACTTTTCTTTTAATTAGAAAATATTTTGTATAATTAATTTGGTGAAATTCTTTTGTAAAAATGTAATGGATAAAAGAAAATTTGGTTCTTGATCACTAATCATGCTTAATGATTTGTTTGTTCATACCTTAAGTGATTACTAATCTTAGAAATGGAATTTTACGATTAATATTTTGTAAACGTTTTTACATTTTGTTATTATCAAAACATTAAGATGTCGAAAAATATAAATAACGTTTTTAGACATTATTTGTATTAACAATCTCCCTTTTTTTGATGATGATAAAATATAAACTCATTTTGTATAAAATTAATAGTTGCACATTATTAATGAGTTTTGTTCCATTTCTCCCCATTTTTGTCGGATTCAAAAAGGATGACCGTCGAGTAGTTGTAGGAAGAAAGAAATCGACGATATCAAGACTCCCCTCATTCGGGGCACTAAGGAATCGATCTTACGAAAATTGTTTTCTACAAAACAAAGTTAGAGATACAAGTGCAAGACAAATATCTTGTAAGCAACACATTAGATTTAAGTCACCTAAAAGAGAGTTTCATTCAACAATCAAGAAACTCATACAATAGCAAATGCAAGTAATACATTCATTCAACATAAAATAAAACTAGAGCTAATACGAGCTAAGACAAATTCATACAATATTTGTATGCATCATTACAATAGAAAGTAGATAATCATAAAGACATAATAAGGCATAGATCTACACTAGTGGATTCTTGGAATGTAGAAGATGCCATAATCAAAAGATGGATGGTCAATTATTTAGGTAGATTAATCATATGAGAATGATTAATTACAGAGGGAAAAATAAGGGGTTGGGGACACATGATTTGGAGGGGTACGAGTTTAAGGTATGGGACATGTAAAAAGAAAGTGAATGAGGTTGATTTCATTTCTCAAGGAGTGGAATTGGTTTCTAAAAAACTTGCAACAATGACAAAAGCTTGAGTGAAATTCAACTTGAGCATGAGAAGGAGGATGAATTTATTGTGGTGGTGGTAAAGGTGGTGCATGAATGTAGTCATTAGATGGATTAGTGTGTGAATCAAGGATGGTGGAAATGTTGTGAAGTTGGTTGATCACTTGATCTCTTAAGGGATTGTATGATGGTGGTGAAGGAGAATGTAAATAGACTCTTGGAGGAAGTAGAGGTGAGTCTTTTTGGGAAGAAGGTGATGATTTTAGAGTGGATGTTTTGCATTTCCATACTTGTCTTACTAACATTCTTGGTTTTCTAGAGAAGTTGGAATGGTGGTTTGAGCAAGACATGATGATGAAGGAGAAGAGGATGAAGAAGGTGAGGGTGGTAGTGAGGTATGAGAATTTGATGATTTAAATAATGGGAAGGATAGTATAACATGGCAAAGCATAGTTTGGATGGAAGAGGATGCCAAAGATGGTTTAGCTAAACAGGGAAATGACAGCTTGAGGATGTATGTAGGAGGGTCAAAGATACAGAAAAAGAGGCAAACTCAAAATTTTCGTTCCCCCTGGCGGTGGTCCCATATCACCAGGCGGTCCAAAATATATTTAGGGGGAGGGGGGCGCCGGGTATTTAAAAGGGCCGTTTTATAGAAGAATGAAAATTTCTAGTTTTTCCTTTTACTTAAGTCCAGTGATTTCAGTATCTACCCAATTCAAGAATCAACTAATTCAAGAATCAACTAATTCAAGCAATAATATGTAGTGCTAAACTAGCATACAAATCATTTAGCAAGTAGTGGCATTGTTCGCATGTCATATTTATAAAATTTGCTAATCATAAAACGTTGATAAGATGGAGAGAATCATCCAAGTCAAATGTAATTTTCATTTGCCATTCCTAGTCCTAATAATATATTAAAAGACATAATGTATTAAACAAGAAAGATAATAATAATAATAATAATAATAATAGCCTCTTAGTAGTTATGCCAACATGTTCACTTCCGTTTTCCACCCATCATGTTCTTGAGAGCTTGTCCAATTGACCTTAACCCTTCCCGGTGAGCATCTCGTTGTTTAGTTTGAAGATTTATAGTTTCGGAGAGATAGGTATTTAAGTTATGACTTTCATGAGGAGGGTTTTGACGGACTCTAGAGACAACATTGGACGACGAGGAGATGTTTTAGGACGGAGATGAAGAATTAGAACGAAATGATTCATCATTATTTTCATCAAGGGTATCATCCAATAGATGAGATGAGGATGGATGATTTAAAGTTGTGGAGGAGGAGCTAGCATTTGATTCACGAGGTCTTTTCTTGCCATGATCCGATCGCGTCTTTCATTCATAATGAGGAGTGAGGGGATGCACGACTCGATCATGTGAGAAGTAGCGATCAATTGCTAGCTCAGGAAAGACGAACACAACATGTTTGAACAATCTAGTCAAAAGCATTCCATAAGGTAAGAGTTCCTTAGGTTTGCTTCGAGTCTTTTCCATTCTTTTGAGAATGAAGAATGCTAGATTGTATCGACTGGAGGTTTCAATGCAATAAAGCATATGAAAAAGACACGCGGAGACATGATACTTATGACCTCCTAGATAAATGGCGTTTTCACGAATGATATCAACCCATGGTTTTATATGAGGTTGAATTTTACGAGTTAAGATTTCGTTTTTGTCGATGACAATGGTTTTCTTGTTTTTAGTACGAGTGACTTGACTTTGTCGAGGAATTTGAATGAAATACTTAACAACACTTGGAGACGGAGGAGTGGTTTTATAATTATCTTTACTAGGAAGACTTATTGAAAAGTAGTCGAGTGACCACATGTCGGTGTGTGACACTTGACCTTTGAACGGTATTTTTAAGATTTGACCGAATTCCTCAAGAGTGAGATATAATGACTTACTTTGTATAACAAAGTTGACCACAAAATGACCCATGGAGTTATAATCAAAAGTTAGTTGACTATAGAAATCGAGAACAAAACAAGGAGCAATTTGTGTAACACCCCCAAAATGGGTCGCAGCGGAATAAGGATCCGGGGCATGTTAGTTCAAGATCAACAGCACAAGATATATATAAGAACGACAC
>BQNB010151730.1:0-15862 GCA_026074375.1 Tanacetum coccineum | reverse complement strand
TATATTCTTGTATATTCTGTAAATTTTGTATATTTGTCTTTAATTGTTTGCTTGTATATTTGTGTGTTTAATTGTTTGCGCATTTAATTGTTTTTCTTAATACACTGTTCTGGTCGATAGCTGAATACGGCGTATCCACTTCCAACGGATACGGCGTATCTAGTTCTCTGTCCAATACATTGTATCTATTCAACTAATCAATACGGCGTATTCACTTCTATTGAATATGGCATATCGATCGTCTGATAAAGTTCTTTTCCATTCTCGAACTTAGGGCCCAAATTATTTTTTAATACATTTTTCCCACTGGTCCTACTGATGATTTTATGGGTATTTTTCAGTAAGAATGAAAAAGGTTATCAAAGAAGAGTTCAAGAATATTAAGGATGTTAAGGTCGAAGATGTTTCGCTCACTTGCGATGCACCACTTGAAGTTTTCAACAATGAAGTCAGTCGATTAAGCGGAATGGATGATGATTTATTCGCATATGAAGTTGAAGTTTCTAACATCCCATGTGACTCAAAAATGGATGATGATTCGGAAGAAGAAGCTGATGATGATATGGGATATGATCCGTCTGATGTTGCATTTATTGAATGGTTGGGATCAAAATTCTTCAACTACAAGACAATGGATCATTATACTATGAAAGCATTATGGATTTATTGGATCAGAGGAGATGATGAAGTAGAGCTCACTGATGAGGAATCTTCTTATGATGAAGATGATATTGCTGAAGTCTTTAGGATCGACACTAATATATTTGATTACAAGACACCTCTTTGTTCAGCATTTAAGGAATTTAACTATCTTCTCGAAGTAGATCCGAAATTACTTACGAAGGATATTATGGGGTTTAAGACCTATGAAGATTACAAGAATGATTGGATCTATGAATGGAACAAGGACATACCATGGGTCGATGAGAAGCCATGGACTGACGCTGGAGTTTAGACCAAATCCACACCAGTTAAACATACTTGCAAGCCTTTCAATTATAAAACTGGATGCTTGGAATGGCCACATGTAGTTGGAAGGATGATGGATACTGTAATGGAGGAAATTTACCCGGAACTTACATTATTGGAAACCAACTCCATTATCAGGATTATGAGTGGTATGAAGCTTTAGAAGATAGTGAACTTAAATATTTAGCTTTAAGAAACAAAGCTATCATGGAAGGGTTGATCAATGAAGATAACGATAAGTCACGTTGCGAACAAAAGAGATGATGGAACATATATACAAACTACGATGATGCTTATGAGATAAATCATGAAGATAATGAGAAAAAATAATTATGTGAAATTCATGAGTTACTGGTGTGCAATATAAGGAGATATATGATGATCAAATATTCGTTCAATAATGATGAAGAGTATGTTGTTGTAAAAGAAGACGAATACGACGATCTTACTATCACAAGAAAAGAGGCGTACCGGGTTTACCAAGAAATCTTTCAGATAATGGACGAAGGATGGATGGTGACTAGAGCTGAGTAGATGAGAAGCTGAAGACAAGTCTAACTTAAAGACTTCGCTGTAAACAAAAGTGCTTCCCGAGAGGCAAAAAAAAAAGTGCTTCCGGGAGACAAACCTCGGATGTAATTTATTTTAATCGAGTCTGTCTTCTCAGACATCAATACGGCGTATGCCGCTCCATACCATACGGTCGTATTGATTGACTTGTCTGAGGAAGACAGACTCGAGTATCAAAACATAAATACATTCCAGTGTTGTCTCCGGGAAGCACTTTTTTTTTTTACAGCGAGGTCCTTTAAGTTAGACTTTTTTTTCAGCTTCTCTTTCACTAGCTCCTAGTTACCATCCATCCTTCGTTCCATCATCGTGCGGAAAAGATTTCCTGGTATATGCCTCGGCAGTGCATCTTCGCTTTTTTCGCTTAAATCTTCGTATTCATCTTCTTTTCTTTAAACAGCAAAACATTACTCTTTCATCTTGTTCCGAATTGCTAGAAATTGATTCATCTGGAATCTTCTCATATTGCACACCGTGCCTAGGTTTCATGAAGTTTCACATAACTCTCCTGTCTTCATCAGGATTGTGTTGCCGTCTCTTTTCGTTTGTAGTTTGAGTTTCATTACTCATATCTATTTCATGGTGATCGAGGGTTAGTAGTTAATTCATGGATTTCCCATCTTCTCCAACCATCATCGCACGATTCATCATCATTGATTAAGCCTTCCATGATAGCTTTATTTCTTAAAGCTTGTTCTTTTAGCTCGTTTTCCTTTAAGGCTTCATACCATTCATAATCTTGGTAATGGAGCGAATCACCAACTATGTAGCTCCAGGTTAAGTTTCCTCGATTACAGTATTCCATTCTTTCTTCCAACTACATGTTGGACCATTCCGAATATCCAGTTTTTATAATATTTTAAAGGGCTTCAATAATGCTTAAACTATGTGATGGTGTTTCAGTCCAAAAAACTCCAGGTTTCTTCTTTTGTTTACATATTTCCTTTTATAGTGTCAGTCCGGTTTTTTCTTCATCTAGCCATTGTTTATTTATTATATCTTTATTCCATTATATAGATCCCAAACATCTTTATATTCATCATAAGTCTTGAATCCCTCAATTTTTCCTTATAGTAAGTAAGTTTGGATCGATTGTTAAAAGATAAGTAAATTCTTTGAAGGTCTTGCACAATAGGGTGTATCAAAATCAAATATATAGTGTTGATCCTAAAGACTCAGCAACTTCATTCTTCATTATCAGAAATTTTCTTCATCAGTGAGCTCAACTTAATCCGTCTTTCTCCTCTAATCCAGTAAATCCCATAACACTAATTTCTTTATATAATGAGTCCCCTTCATCTTATAGTTAAAATTTGTTTTGAATCCCTAACCATTCAGAAAGATGCAACATCAAATGGGAAACATTTCCCATATCACCATCAGGCTTCATGCGAACATTTTTCGTTGCTCTAAATCATTCATCCTTGTTTGATTCACATAGGATGTCTTAGCTACTTCAACTTCAATATATGGAATTAAATCATAATCCATTTCCGGCTTTAATTGATTGAATTCATTGTTGAAAAACTTCAGTGATGTACGCAATCTTTCGTGAGCGAAAACATCTTTTTGTCGGTTAAGATCTCAAGTTTTCTCAAACTCTCTTTGATTACCTTTGCCATCTTACTGAAAATAAACAGAAAATTCTATCAGTAGAACCATGGGGGGGGGGGGAAAAAGATGTTAAAAATATTTGAGCTTTAAGTTCGAGAGTGGAAAAGAACTTTATCAGATGATCGATACACCGTATTCAAGGAAAAGTCGAATACGCCGTATTAATAATCTTTTGACAATAGTGAGGATTACGATGTATTGGACGCGGAAAAAGTTGGAATACGCCATATCCATGGAAGTGGATCGCCGTATTGAGTTACAACAGAAACAGTGTATTAGGGATAAATACAATTAAATACGCAAACAATATTTAAAACACCAAAATATACAAAGCAAAAATATTATAATTATTTATTAAACTAAAAAAAATATACAAAAATAACAAGAATATACACTAATCTAATTTAACACTAATCTAAGGGTAGATGCTAATCTAAAAAAAAAAACCAAAATATAATAAAATAATAATCAAGATTTTAATTTCACTCCCCAGCAGCGGCGCATAAAAAATCTTGGATGTGTCATTGTAGGGTGTGTATATTCTTTATGATTCTAGTTTTAAATTTATATTTTGTCGTATTCCCCCTTCTCCTAACCCAAAAAACAAACACTCTTTAATGGGCAGTGAAGTGCAGTGTACACTGGTCGTTGGGTTCGATGGTAGAAGAGAAGTTAGAATAGAGTTAGATTCGTTTGGTTTAGGTAGGGGTGATCGAACACTTGTAAGCGCACGGGTGGTTTAAAATCTTTCAATTTATAATAATTTGGTTTACTAATCTAAGGTTAATTCTAAATCTAAGTCAAACCTATGCTACTCCTATGTTAGGTTTCTCTAATCCTTTAATTCTAACAGGTTGTAAAGGGGGTCATGGGTTTGGTAAGGTTGTTTTTTTTCAGCCTGAGAGACTGGCACGGGTTTGGTGGTGACTACAATCCATTCCAGACACTTTAACCCACGCAAGCAAATTAACAGAAGATAAAAGAGCGGTCAAGCCTTATAATAGAAAACGGTATTAGCCATTAATCTGATTAAAAGTTGGTTTGTTTATTCAGTGCAATGATTACTTATCTCGAAGTGGCATATCATTCTTAGACTTGGACGGGACTTCATACTAAGACCTAGACACATTAATTCTGTCGCAAATATTAAGAATCGCCATATAACTCGCCCTCCCTTATTTATATTGATTATAATTCATTTAAAGGACGACACGGTGTATGTCGAACGAACCCTAGCTCATAGAGACTTTACACACTTACTGCTTAACGGTAATTTATGTTAGGTGGTAGTCCACAATCCAAACTATACCAATGATCAGAACGTTATTAGTTAGTACTAAGCCACCAACCTTACAACGTGTTCTTTTTTTTACACCAGTTTCAATCACGGCATGAAGCAAGACGTTATTAGTGATCCTATTTGTTCCACCTATATGCATTACTATATGGAGAGCTATCCCCGAAACTCTTTTAAGCCTACGCCAAAAACACTGAATTTTGCAGGTGCATTAATATGTAGAACTAGAACCAGTGGAATGATAGGTTCCTCATACTTAAGCACGTGGGGGGTGGTGTGTAGTGTAAACATGTATCATGTGATATAAATAATTAATAAATTTCACTGAATTTTAAATTAGGATAATCGAGATAATAACCAAAACTAAACTTAGTATCTTCATAATGAATAATGGCTAATACCCGTAAAGGGTATTACGCCTTCAAACATCATAATTAATACAAGAAGAGTAAGGCTTGAGCCAACGGGTGTAAACTAACCTGATGTGTAACGAAATGAATACCAAAAATGAAAAGATTACAAAAGTATAAGAAATTACACGTTGTATCCTTTGTTGGAGCGTATGTGCGAGACCTCTTCTCACTCTTTTTTTCTTTCCTCTTTTGAAATCGTACTTTTGTGGGGTTTAGGTATCGAGATATGATTAAGCACACTTAAAATCGTTTTCTTTTTTTATTTTTTTTTTTTGAGTTTTGTTATGTATAGGGGTTCTGGATTGTTTCGATGTCGATTCGGTATTTTTTGTGTGCTAATTGTATCCAAGGTGTTGGATTACGGCGTATTGGGGAGTAGGTTTCTTGGAGTAGTTTATGGTGTGTGCGATAGGGACCACACTTTGGATTAATCTTTTACCAGAATATTCAATTACTATTTTCTAATTTATGACAGTATTGGTCTTCACTTGGATACGGCTCGTATTTTGATCTTGTTTCCTTTGAGGTCATTGGTTTGTGTGCAAGGCAACGGATACGCCGTTTTGTATTTTCCTTTATAGATGCGGTTATATTGGTATAAGTCAAATAGTAATCTTCAAAATATCTTCGTTTTTTTTTTTTTTTTTTTAAGCTCCATTTATGCGGCGCCTTTTTGTTAATATTCACCAAAGTACTCTATAATTACTGCAATTCTCAAATACAAACGAATTATGTAACAATTATCTTGCAATATTTTACAAAATTGGGTTTTATTTACATTGGGAAATAAATTATGCTATAAAATAGTCATTATTTGATGTCATCAATATTGTGAATATGTAAAATAAGTAGTTTGTGTGTGTAAGACCTAAAAATAGGCCATATATATTGTATGAGTTATGAATTTTTTAAAGAACTTCTTAGTAGTTTAAATTCAAAATCTTTCATAATTAACGTACTCAACTACCATATAATGCCCTAGGAAATTTGAGGGCGTGGCAGAGCATTAAATGTTCTTAATAGGCTTTTCCTTATAATATATAATCCGAACATTCTCCCCAAATAATTTTTATATATATTTGAATCAATTGATATCCAAAATATCAAGAGATATTAGAGATTTAACATTTTTTGATAGGAAGAAATGATGAACAATATATATAACTTGTAAAATGTGATCTGAATAAACTCTAGTGCAGACTCTTCTTTTGTATTTGTGTTTGAAAACTTTTCAATATGATGCATATGCAGGGTGGCAAAATTTTTGAAAGTTTATATTAATAAAAAACCATCAAGTTTTACCAAATATTTCTGATTTTTTATATCATATTGTGTTACCTTGATTGATGTTTTCAAATGGTTTTTTTTTAAAATGGCTAGAGAACAATTACCAAGAAGACCGACCATGTATTTAATTTTATTAAGAGTTTATAAGGTGGTTTAGCTATAGGTGTTCGTTACTAACGATCCTGGTCAGAACGGACCAGGGATTAAAGGATCTAACCCCAGGAGACATTATCATTAGTTAGAATTGAATGTCTATGGTTAATGAATAAAAAAGAAAGGGAAAAGAGGGGAGGAAGGAAAAAAGTAAGAAAGGAAGAGAAAGGGGAACTGCTGAAATTAGGATGAGCTAACAATTGGAAACAAAACCTAAAACAATTGGTTGTTATTAATGAAGTCTTGGTATGCATTGAAGGGGCTTGAAGAAATGAAGAAAAAGAAAAAATGTTAGATAAAGGTCATGTGTGTGAATGAAAGACAAAGAAGCCATCATACACTTAGGCAGAGAAAGTATAGAAACGGCGGATACGTTCAATATATATGCTATTCAAAACTCTAAGTTATGTTGTCTGGTATTGAAGATAATCGATATGGATCCTAGTGATGCGAGTTATTGCTAAACCCTCCTTTAGCCACTTCAAAGTGTGTCTTTCCAACAAGACTCTTGTTTCCATTTCTACGGAGAGATTACACACATTTCTTTATTCAACTTCTCACTCTGAGTTAGTTGGTATTGAAAAGGTGGCAGTCTGCTCCAGCCTCCGATAATAAAACCAAAGTGCACTATCAAGTCTAGAGCCAAAAAATAGGAGATTCATCATTAAATCTCACTAGGACCAATTCAATCTATTTGTTATGCTTCACACACTTGTGGGAGAAAAAGAATATCTTAAGAGTCCTACGCGGAATTATATATTAGCCTTGTGTTTGGTGATAGCCAGAAACATCTGATTGAGGTTGTTTTTCCTTGGATGTGATAACATTATGTATCAAAAAAATGACGATGTATTGGTTAAATCCTTCCAGATTGCAGCAAAGACTTCAAACAAGCTATATGAAGGTAGGTGACTTGTGAGATCTATATGGATTTCGAATCTTGTGACCACTGGTGATATCGATTCGAGTTCACTAGACTAATGAGATTGACTGATTGTGATGAATTTTAAAATGCATTATTATTTATATTATTTTTATAATTTTATTTTTTTTTTTATTATATTCTTTTTTTTTATATTTAATTTATTATTTTTATTTTATTTTTGTTATTTTTTATTTTTTTTTTTTTATTTGTTTATTTTTTTTATATTTTTTTATTTTTTATTTTTTTTATTTTTTTTTTTTATATTTTTATTTATTGTTTTATATTAATTATTTTTTTTTTTTTTTTTTTTTAATTATTAAAACTCTCGATGTGTCACAAAAATCACTTTTAGCAAGTGACACGTCGATTGGATTTTCAAATCAATTTTTGCTTTTAATAGGTTGGGTACTTTGTCTTACGGCGTTTTAACTCATACCATAGGTTAGTCTACTTTGAGACGCGTCGGTTTCATCGTCGTGAGACGGCTAGTAAGTGCGAAACCCTTTGTCGTGATTTTGTTCAAGCGAGATTCTTTGGAATTCTACCTGATCACAGGTAGTATTTATACTGATTTACGGGGAGGGGGATCCGTGGTGTTATGCAAACCTGTATTCGACGAATTTTTAAGTATTGAGTGACAAAGACACTTTCATCCATATATGTTGTTTATCACTAACTCATTCATGCAGGTAATCCCGATGGTTGACGCAGCTGGTTTAAGATAATTCAAGATTCATAGGCACTATGTCTTACTCGGATCGCATATGTAAAGACATTCATGAAAGTTCAAGTAACATGTTTTAAGACTTCCGACTACTCTGATATCGTACTGTCCTTCTTGAAGCGAAATTACGAAGTTTTGTGTTCAAGGGTTAAAGAAACTTCAAGAATAAGATGCTTATTCAAGCTTCAATTGTTATGATAAAGATCAAGTATGTAGTATGAGCATGTCAAGGTTGTTCCGATCAAGGTCAACCAGATGACAAAAAAAGAAGATCACAAAGATGATGTATTCAAAGATTATGTTTGGGTTGATCGATCTTCAAAAAGAAGGCTCAAGTTCACAATTGCAGGTCAGCTTTATAAAGGTTCATGCTCATGCTAAAGTTCCCTAAAGATTCGCTAAGCATAATCACAGATGAAAGACAAAGATTCAAGAGTCAAAGGAGGCAAAGATTCCAAGACATTCATAGATGTAAAGTTTAGATTTTTGTAAAAGGATGTGATATGTTGTTTATTCACTTATTATTTTTTCTTTTCTAAATGAGCTTTTAAATTGCACCCCAAAAACAATACCATGAAAATGCATTGTATATTGTCTTTTGTATATTTGTATTATGCAGGTAATGGTTTTTTTATATCCTTTTAATGGACAAAAACAAGAGCAAAAAAAAAAAGGACAAAATCCTAAGTGTGCACAAGATTTTAAGAGGTATGAGAAAATCAAAGCCAAAGGCGTTTCTGCCGGTCGTTAAACTACAGTCTTTTAAATTGACCAACTAGTTGCCCATTTTATTATGGCCGGTTGGTCGTCAGCCACCAAAGATTGTTATACTAAAAACCTTAGCCTCTTTTATATAACAAGTCCAAAACCTTTATAATTCCATTGAATCTATCCTTTTGATCTTGGCCCAAGATAAACATGTCTAAAAGCCCCATATCTCTCTTAACCGGTCCAAAAATTCAACTAACATGAAATGTGATTAATGTTTACATCTTTTCGGTTTATCTATCTCTTTCCCTCCTTTGTTTTTACAACAACACAAAACACAGGGTAAAACCCACTCTCACCCACACGCTCCTCGTTCTAGAAGCCTAACACACGCTTGGACTATCACCTAGGGTCAACACGTTTTGGGTAATTCCCAAGTATTTTTGATTGGCGGAAGATTTCATTTTCCTTTTCTATATTCTCTCTCAACTCTCTCTCTTGTTTCTCTCTTTAAAACCTTCATTTCTTCTTCTCTTTTCTTCTTCGATTCGTGTTGTATGATATGAAATGAAGTGTTATACGGGATTCTACATCTAGAATCATCCTCCCCTCACTATAAATAGAGGGGCATTCACACAGAGACAGATATCTAGCTTAATGTAGTTTTTTGGTAGCTTTTAGGGTAGCTTTAGCTTATTTTCTAGCTTATTTTAATGTTTTCAATGTAATTTACTTTTTAAGCTTGTAATCTCTGCATTATTAATAAAAATTGCAGTTTCATTTTAAGTTTTGTTTTGAATTGTTACTTTACTATTAAGCAATTTTGTTTACATGTGTTTTGAAATCACCTAATAAGCTTTATAAGCTCTTAATCACCTAAAAAGCTAGTTCATATTAAGTTTAGCTTGTTCAAAGCTAAACTGAATAAGCTTTCTCTTAAATCACTCAAAAAGTCATAATTAGCTTAATTTGGACGATAAGCCAGAAAAGGATGGGCTTATTGGACTTCACCAGCTTGTTTTCAATAAGCTGGAGCTTGTAGATGAACTCTTAGAGCATTTTATGTCCTTGTTTAAGCAAAGGACTAAGGTATGTTTACTTTTCCTTATTTTTTCTTTAATTTCAATCTCAGCTTATTAAATTGCTTATTTCTACTTATGCTTAGCTTATTTGTGTCTAGTTTTATAGTTTAAATATTGCTTAATTTGTGTCTTCATTAAAACTGTCCATTTTAGTTGTTAATGTAGCTTATTAATGTAGCTTATATCCTGGAGCTTAATTTCCCTAGATTTGTGCTAATTTGTCCTTATTAAGCTTAGTACTTAATCTATTTTTACAAATCATGGCATATTTTGATCTGTTTTAGCTTTAAATTAGATTTTTAGTTTTTAAAAGAGTGTTTAGGTTAAGGTTTTAAAATGGGTCAAATTAGGTGTAATATATTTTTGGGTCTCAAATATGTTTTAATAAGCTTTAATAAGGTCTATATGTTAGTTTTAATAAGCTTAGAGTTAGTTTTGAAGTTTTTATGATCAAAAGTTAAGTCTGCTAGTTTCAAAGAGTGTTCAAACAGTTTAATTATTAATTTTCTTAGAAATTTATTTGAGGTGTGGTTTTTTTGTAAGAAAAATTGTTTTCATATGCATCTATGTGCATCTATTTTGAGTTGTTTAAACCTTTTAAGTTTTTAAGAACAAAGTCAGTCAAGTGAAGTTTGTTATTGGTCTAATCTTTAAGGTCTAAGATTGCAGATCATTAGTGCTTAGAATCTAATTAGATTTTGTTTAATTTTGATTGAATTAAAAAAAAAAACAAAAAAAAACCAAAAAACAAAAAAAACAAGTTTAGTTTTTTTTAGAACTGTTATTATTTCAATTTTATCTTTTTTAGCTTAATTTCTTAGGGATATAATTTTGTTTTTATTTTCCTGCTTTTTTATTGAATTTAATTGAGTTTAAGTGCTTTATCTATTCTTCATTTTTAAGCCTTATTTCACATGCTTATTGTGGCCTGATATTGATTTTAAGCTCAAATTTTCAAAATCCTTTTAAGTCTCTGTTTGATGTTGACTTACTTAATGCTTCTTTTAGGACATTTTCAGCTTTACTTAGGTTTGCTTTTTCACAAGTCAATTACGCTAGTGTTCCTTGTCATTAGTGCTTTATTAGGTCCTAGACTTTTATCTTCGTGTTTTCAGGTTTCAGTTATGTCAAGTGCTTATTAGTTCTTGAATTTAAGCTCTTAAAAATGTTTACTGTCTAAAGTCTTTTAAAAGCTGTAATCATTTAGAGTAGGTAATTTGTCTAATTGGTAAACTGTCTAATTGGTTTTAGGTGCTTTTTAGCTTATTTAGTTAGCTCATTTCTAGTCTAAAGTGCTTATTAGGTGTAGGTTTAGGAATGTTTCAGCTTATTTACTTATCTTTTAGCTTATTAGGTCCCAATTGTCTTAGCTTAATGTTAGTTAGTTTTAAGCCCAACTATCAACTTTAGGAGAGCTTTTTCCTAGCTTATTCATAAGTTTCAGTAAAAAGCTCTTTATTAAAGTTGTTCATTTTAGCTTGAACTTTAGCTTTTTCAAAAAGAAAATTAAAAAAATAAGTTTTCAAAAAAAATGCAGGTCCAGGACTCGAACCTACGACCTCACCTTCACAACACCAACACCTTAACCAGTTTGCCCTTGGGGCTTTTTCATTAACATCTTGCACCATTTAATTCTTATAGTCTTTTTAGTTTAAGCTTATTTTGCTTATTCGGATTTCAACAGCTTATTCATTTTAGCTTATTGAGTCATTTTTCTTTGTAATCCTTCTTTTTAGCTTATAGAATTTTTATAAATTTTCTAAAAATTTTAGGATTAGGTTTAGTATTTTTAATTCATTTTTAGTATAATTTAGTTTAAAAAATAGATTTAATTAGTTTAAAAATCCAAAAAAATATTTTTCTATTTTTAAATTTAGTTTAAGTCATTTTAGCTTAGAAATTTGCATTTTAAATTTTTAGAATCTTAATTTGTCATTTTTAGTAAAATAGTTAGTTAATTTTAGTTTTTAATTGATTTAATTGTCGTAAGGTTTTAATTTGCTTTAATTTCTAGTTTAGCGTGCCTTTATTTACTTTCTCCTTTGCGTTATTAGATTTAGAAACCAAACCCAAAATATTGATTATTCAAGCACACGATCACAAACCGAAACAAGGTTTTCAAATTCACACTTCGTCATGATACGACATCCGGGAGATTTAATATTGTTTGTCCTCAAGCAATTTTTATATCAAACGGGATACTCACTATACTATTATTAATTTGAGATATTTAGGATATATAATATATTTTATATAGACTATTTTGATCGAATCAAATTTTTGGCGCCGTTGCCGGGGAAGTGTGTTACGAATATCGTGTTAAAGTTTGAAGATTAGTGTTTTGAAAACCCTTCCCCGTGAAGTTATCGTTTTTTATTTTCTATTTTCTTTTATAAAACCATAAAAATACAAAAATATTTTGTTTTCAATTTATTTTATTATTAAACGTATAAAATACCAAAAAAATTAAAAAAACAACAAAAATAACCGTTGTGTCACTCGTGAAAATGGCTCACCTTTAGATTTATAAACTATAAGAGAGGTTTGAGGAGGGTTGATCCTACGAACTTCGACCCGAAAGGAGAAGGTTTTTAAAACGCTTCGCGCTTACCCGCTCCTCCGCTTCTTTGTGCGTTTTCTAGAGAGCTACCGTACACTTGTTCGATTATCGGTTACAAAAATATTTTCGTTCTATTTTTATTATCTTGTTTTTAGTGCATGAGCACTCGCTCTACTTCTTCTAATCTATTAACCAAAAGTATGGGGCATCGAATTCATAGGACCATTCGCGTCTTCTCGAGGGAACAAGTATATTCTCGTGGCCGTCGATTATTTATCCAAATGGGTTGAAGCAAAAGCGCTCCCCACTAATAATGCCTGAGTCGTCGTTAAATTCTTGAAATCTCTTTTTACCTAATTTAGAACTCCTCGTGCTATAATTAGTTATCGCGGTACTCACTTTAGCAATGACCAAGTCGCAAAGGTCATGCTTAAGTATGGAGTTACCCACTGTCTTTCTACTGCGTATCATCCATAAACGAGTGGACAAGTGGAGGTTTCAAATCGTGGTTTGAAACGTATTTTAGAAAGGATCGTAGGCGAAAATTGAGCTTCATGGTCCGATAGGTTAGATGATGCTTTATGGGCCTTTCGTACCGCTTTCAAGACACCCATTTGGTGCACTCCTTATAAGCTGGTGTACGGAAAGGCTTGTCATCTTCCTATCGAACTTGAACAGAAGACTTATTGGGCCTTAAAGCATTGTAATTTTAACCATAAGACCGCGGGTGATCACCGGAAAGTTCAAATGAGTGAATTAAATGAACTCCGAGATCAAGCCTATAAGAACTCTTTAATCTACAAAGAGAAAACGAAGAAGATTCATGACTCCAAGATTAAGAACCGCATCTTCAACGTTGGTGATCGAGTTCTTCTCTTCAATTCACGATTAAAGATTTTCTCGGGCAAGCTTAAAACCCGTTGGACCGGACCGTTCACCGTTGCTCAAGTTTTCCCTTATGGAACCATAAAGTTATCTCAAACCGACGGACCAAACTTCAAGGTGAACGATCATAGACTAAAACAATATTTTGGAGGGGACATACCACCTATGGTTGTCCCGGATCTCTAAACTTTCCCCATGGACCACTAAATTCAGGGTCAAGTCAGGCTCGTGACTCGGTTAACAAAAACAAGTGCTTCGTGGGTGGCAACCCATGCTTATCCCTAGTAGTAGTATATTAGTATAATATTTATGAATAAGTGTGACATGAGGAGGCTCGCCTCTTCCTTTCTCGTGTTTTGTGGTCTGTGTTTTATGTCCAAGATTGCTCGGATTATGAAGACTTCCGTGCTCGTGGTTTTGTCCATCGTTCACTCGATCTTCAATCCTTAGCATGCTTATATATGGGAATCTGATATCCTAGATCTTATTGATTAACGTTTATCTATTAACATAATTAATAAACGGCTTTAGATTTACGTAGAGACCCTTTTAAACATTGAGGGCAATGTTTAGTTCTAGTATGGGGGGATCTTTCGATTTGATCTTACTTGCATTTGCCTTGTCTTCACGTAACCCCGTTTTACCACCAAAAATACCAAAAATATGTGTTTTTAGGCCAAAATTAAATTATTATTTTTTTAGTATTTTTGATTTTCCGTTGTAATGAATGCAGAAAATAAATTATGACATGAACGAGGCGGTTGCGCACTATCTTATGCCCCTTAACTTATATAAATTTAAAGCTTTTGCTAGTCTTTTATAACAAAAGCTTTAAAAAGCGAATCTAGCTTAAAATCCAAAGTTTCAAGTTTCCATAATAGACTTTTAAATATGCAAAGCTGTTTTTTTATTAGACTAAGCAATCGCAGATTCTTTTTATTAAAGATTTATAGATTTGCGAAGAACGAAAAATGATAGAGATTTTATATAAGTTATGATGCTAAGCGTGAGTAGTTGATCTCTATTAGAGCTCCTAGAGGTAATTGTGCTTTTTGCTCCACCAGCTAATAAATGTTATACAATTGTTAACTAAATAAAGTTGCCTTGGTTTTGCGATTCTTATTTAGATCCCTTCGTAAGATTCCTCTGGTGAAAGAAAAGTACACATTGAGTTTTTTGTCAGTGTTGTGGGGAAAATAGTACTCTTGGACCAGGTCGGCCTTGCATACTGATGTGTGGCAGTTGTTAAAAGACCACAGGACTTGAAATGGGCTAAATAATAATAATTAATGATAAATCGAAAGCCGAATAAGACTTCAGAATCATAGGTCGGCTCGCATGCCGATGTGACAGTCGTTTAAATGGTGGAGGTAATAATATTAATAATAAAAACTATGGGCTGATAAAGGTTTAGTGTCTCTGGTCGGTTCGCTGCCGATGTGGCAGTCTTTAAAAGAAGGCCCATAGTAAGAATAATATATCCGAGACTGATAAAAGTTTACTGCATCTAGTCGGTTCGCTGCCCATTTTGCAGCCTTCAAAAAGGTCGAGGATCTCCGAGGTCGAAATAAGACTCCTAGACCATGGTCGGCTCGCATACCGATGTGGTAGTTGTTTAAAGGACCGAGGTTTAATAATGTTGCAATAATAATAATAAAAAAGCCAAATTTCGACTCCGGGGTTATCTAAATAAAGTCTCCGTCTCTGGACTCATAGTTAAGTTGTTTCGGATGAAATAAAAAGGATAACCCCTAAATCATGCGAAATTAGAACCTTAATGTGGACCTTATTCTCAACATATCGTCTCTTTATGAAAGGATTTCAAACTAATTATGGTCTAAACTGGGTTTACTTTATATGAATAAAGTCTTAATTTATTTGTCGCCAATAATAAAATAAAATCCTTAGAGGACTTAGGAATAAGGTAGCGGAAAGTAGCTATGCGTACACAATTAGAATTTATGAGTAGTGTTAGTATCATAACTTGTATTTAACAATGATTTCGTTTTTAAGCTTGGTTTGGGGCGGGTGAAAAATCGAGGACGATGAATTTATCCTTTTAGTGTTTCTTGTTCCGTGATCCTTAAAGTTATGATATTTAATATATATATATATATATATATATATATATATATATATATATATATATATATATATATTAATAATAATGATAATAATAAGTGTTTGTATATTTATAAAAATGGTAAAACGAGTGCTTTTCAAAACTAGTGATTTCTTAATCCCCTTAGATGAACACTTAGCTACTTTTCGAGGTAATTAGTCTAATGGGGTTAAAAATTTTGGTTTTCTAAGTGTGTATTTATGACATTGCATGAGAACACGACAATAGCATAGTATGGGGGATTTTTTATATGTGTTTATTCACATGTCATTTTTCTTTTCTTAAATGACCAAAAATACATGAAAATGCATTATATATGTGTCTTTTGTGATTTGTATTGTGCATGTAACGGTTATATCTAAAATGGACAAAAACAAAGCAAAAATGACAAAACCCGAGCACAAGATTGGAAGAGTATGAGAAATCGAAGCCAAAGGCGTATACATCTTTAAATGGACCAACCCGTGCCCATTTTATTGGGTCGGGTCAGCCCACTAAGATTTATACTACAAAACCTTAGCCTTTTATATACAAGTCCAAAACCATAAATCCA
>BQNB010151729.1:4322-15863 GCA_026074375.1 Tanacetum coccineum | reverse complement strand
CCAGAGGTTAAAGGGACATCAAGCTCAAGCACAAACACACAAAATGTAGCCTTTATGTCCTCAAATAGCACCAACAATACACATACAGAAGTTAATACTACTCATGGTGCTACAACTGCTAGCACTCAAGCTACTACTGTTAACTCAACAACAATTGACAACTTTAGTAATGCTGTCATTTATGCTTTCTTTATAAGTCAACCAAACAGTCCACAACTTGACAATGAGGACTTGCAATAAATTCATCCTAATGATTTAGAAGAGATAGATTTAAGGTTGCAGATGGCTATGATAACAATGATGGCAAGGAGATTCTTGAAGAAAACTAGAAGGAAACTTTCTGTGAATGGTATTGAGACCATTGGGTTTGATAAGTCCAAAGTGGAGTATTACAACTGTCACAAAAAAGGGACACTTTGCAAGAGAGTACAGGGGTTCAACGAACTAAGAAAACAGGAATAGGAAGAACACAAGAAGGGTTGGCCAGTGGAGACAACTACTTCTAATGCTTTGGTGACTTGTGATGGTTCTGGTTATGATTAGAGTGATCAAACAGAAGAAGGTCCAACTAACTTTGCACTCATGGCTTACTCTTCTACAAGTTCTAACTTTGAGGTATCTACTGATTCAAACTGTTCATCATCTTGTTTGGAAAATGTTAAAATTCTTAAAGAACAAAATGAACAACTGTTAAAAGACTTAAGGACATCTAAGTTAAATGCTATTGCTTATAAAATAGGTTTAGAGTCTGTAGAAGCAAGACTTCTAGTTTATAAGAAAAATGAGTCTGTTTATGAGGAAGATATCAAGGTCTTAAAACATGAGATTCATTTAAGAGAAGTAGCCATTACAGAGCTTAGGAGGAATTTGAAACTGGCTCAAAAACAAAAAAATGAAATTCAGCTAACAGTAGAAAATTTTGAGAATTCATCTAAAAGCTTAAGCAAACTAATAGACTGTCAGATAGTTGATAAGTGCAAAACAAGTTTAGGGTATAATGTTGTTCCACCTCCCTATACAGGAAACTTTATGCCTCCAAAACCTGATTTGTCATTCTCTGGTCTAGAAGAGTTTGTAAATGAGCCTATAGTTAGTGAGCCTACAGTTAAGAAGCCTGTAGTTAAGACTAGTGAAGCTAAGGCTAGTGCAGACAAGCCTAAGGTTGTTAGGAAGAACTTTGGTCCCCCACTTATTGAAGACTAGATATCAAAAAGTGAGGATGAAGCTGAGTTAAAGCCTAAGATAGAGAAGAAAACTGTTAAACCTAGTTTTGCTAAAATAGAGTTTGTTAAATCTAAAGAGCAAGTAAAATCTCCTAGGAAAACAATTGTTAAACAAGGTGATCAAAATAGGCTGAACACACATAGTCCTAGAGGAAACCAAAGAAACTGGAATTACATGATGTCTCAAAGATTAGGGAGTAATTTTGAGATGATTAACAAAGCTTGCTATGTGTGTGGAAGTTTTGATCACCTGCAGTATGATTGTGATAACCATCAGAGACAGTTTAATAATAAAAAGATGGTAAAACCAGTGTGGAACTATACTCAAAGGGTGAATCACCAGAATTTTTCTAGAATGACTCACCCCAGTCCTAAAAGGAACATGGTTCCAAAAGCAGTATTAATGAGGTCAGGCCTAGTATCACTTACTACTGCTAGACCAGTTAATACTGCTCAACCCAGAACAACAGTGAATAGTGCAAGACCAATGACAAATGTTTTTAATAAAGCACATTCAACTGTTAGAAGGCCCATTAACAACAAAACAACAACTAAAAATAGTAATTTCAATCAAAAGGTTAATACTGCTAGGCCAAAAGCAGTACTTAATGCTGTTAAGGGAAACCAGGTTAATGCTGTTAAGGCCTCAGCTTGTTGGGTTTGGAAACCAAAGACTAAAGTTATAGACCATGTTTCTAAACACAACAGTGCATCAATCATCCTAAAGAAGTTTGATTATGTTGATGCACAAGGCAGATCCAAGTCAGTGATGGCTTGGGTCCCCAAAAGAGACTGATTTTCTTACCTTATGTGCAGGGCAATCCACAACAAGATTTGCAGGAGAAAGGAGTGATTGACAGTGGATGCTCAAGGCACATGACAGGGAACATGTCCTATCTTACTGACTTTGAAGAAATTAATAGAGGATATGTTGCCTTTGGAGGTAACCCCAAAGGAGGGAAAATCACAGGCAGAGGTACAATCAAAACTGGTAATTTAGATTTTGAGAATGTGTATTTTGTAAAAGAGTTAAAGTTTAACCTCTTTAGTGTCTCACAAATGTGTGACAAAAAGAATAGTGTTCTCTTTAATGACACTGAATGTATTGTTTTATCTCCAAACTTTAAGTTAACTGATGAAAGTCATGTTTTACTTAAAGTTCCTAGAAAGAACAATATGTATAGTGTTGATTTAAAGAATATTGTTCCTAAAGGAGGTCTAACTTGTCTCTTTGCAAAAGCCACATCTAATGAATCTAAACTTTGGCATAGGAGGCTTAGACACATAAATTTCAAAACTGTGAATAAACTGGTTAAGGGAAATCTTGTAAGAGGTTTACCTTCAAAACTTTTTGAAAATAACCAAACCTGTGTTGCTTGTCAAAAGGGAAAGCAACATAGAGCTTCTTGTAAGTCCAAAACAATAAGTTCAATCAGCCAACCTTTACATATGTTGCACATGGATTTGTTTGGTCCAACATTTGTAAAAAGCTTAATGAAAAAGATGTATTGCCTAGTTGTCACAGATGATTACAGTAGGTTTAGTTGGGTTTTCTTTCTAGCTACTAAGGATGAGACTAGTGGCATTCTTAAGTCCTTTATAACTGGAGTAGAAAATCTAATAGATCAAAGGGTTAAGGTAATTAGGTGTGACAATGGAACTGAGTTCAAGAATAAGGAGATGAATCAGTTTTGTGAGAGAAAAGGTATTAAGAGAGAATTTAGTGTAGCTAGAACTCCTTAACAAAATGGAGTAGCTGAGAGGAAAAATAGAACATTTAATTGATCGGTTATAGGACAATGAGTGATCTAAGCTACCTACTACTTTTTAGGCTGAAGTAGTTAATACTGCTTGCTATGTGCAAAATAGGGTATTAGTAACTAAGCCTCATAACAAGACCCCTTATGAACTTTTTCTTAGTAGAAAACCAGCTTTAGGTTTTATGAGACCATTTGTGTGTCGTGTTATAATTCTCAATATCATAGATTGCTTAGGCAAGTTTGATGGTAAGGCTGATGAAAGATTCTTTGTTGGGTGTAATCAAATTGGCTTTTGATATTGATGCACTACAAAGTCATTTGAATTATAAGCCAGTTGTTGCAGGAAATCAGTCTAATGGTAATGCAGGTACAAAAGTATGTGATGATGCAGGTAAAGCTAGAATGGAGATAGTACCTGGTAAAGATTACATTCTGCTACCATTGTGGCCTGCTGATCTACCATTCTCTCAAGATTCAAAGAGTTCTCCTGATGCTGGATTCAAACCTTCAGGAGATAATGAAAAGAAAGATACTGAGGAACCTAGAAAAGAAGGTGGTGATCCAAGTAATAAGAATGACAGTGTTAACAGCACTAACAATATTAATACTGCTAGTGATGGAAACAACACTAACAATGTTAATACTGTTAGTTCAACTGTTAATACTGCTGGCATAGAAGTTAATGTTGTTAGTAGTAATACAAGCATTGAACTTCCAAATGATTGAAATATGCCTGAATTGGAAGATATTGTGTATTCAGATGATTATGAAGATGTTGGTGCAAAGGCTGACATGAACAATTTAAATACATTTATGCCTGTCAGTCTTATTCCAACTACAAGAATACGCAAAGATCATCCAGTTGAACAAATTATTGGAGACTTGAATTCAATACCTCAAACAAGAAGAATGACAAAGAATTTGGAAGAACATGGTTTGTTTAGTATAGTTCAGCAAAGAACAAACCATAAAGACTTTCAAAATTGCTTATATGCTTGCTTTCTATCACAAGAAGAACCCAAAAAGGTAATTCATGAATTGAAGATCCAAGCTGGATAGAAGCTATGCAGGAAGAGCTTCTACAATTCAAGCTACAAGAATTTTGGACTTTAGTGGATTTACCAAATGGAAAAAGGGCTATTGGCACTAAATGGGTCTTCAGGAATAAAAAATGAGGAAAGTGGAATGTGATTAAATAAAGAAAAATTGGTTTGTTACAAGGGTTACACACAAGTAGAAGGATTTTTGACTATGATGAAGTCTTTGCCCTGTTGCCAGAATTAAAGCAATTAGGCTATTCTTAGCCTATGCCTCATTTAAAGACTTTGTGGTGTACCAGATGGATGTCAAGAGTGCTTTTCTTTATGGTAAGATTGAAGAGGAAGTCTATGTTTGTCAACCACCAGGATTTGAATATCTAGACTTCCTGATAGAGTATATAAAGTAGAAAAGGCTCTTTATGGACTGCATCAAGCTCTTAGAGCTTGGTATGAAACCTGTCAACTTATTTGGTTGGACAATAGGTTTTAGAGAGGAAAGATAGACAAACTTTTGTTTATCAGAAGGGACAAAGGTGATATTCTGTTAGTTCAAGTGTATGCAGATGATATCATATTTGGCTCTACAAAGAAGTCATTATGCATAGAGTTTGAGAAGATGATGCGGAAAAAGTTTCAAATGAGGTCTATGGGTGAACTTTCATTCTTTTTAGGGCTGCAAGAAAAGTAGAAGGAAGATGGGATTTTTATCAGTCAAGACAAGTATGTGACTGAGATTTTGAAGAAATTTAGTTTTACTGCTGTTATAGACAGCAAGCACCCTAGGAAACTCAAAGCCTTTGTTCAAGGATGAAAGATGGTTAAGAGTGGATGTTCATTTATATAGATCAATGATTGGTTCATTGATGTATCTTACTTCTTCAAGAACTGATATTATGTTTGCAGCATGTGGCTGTGCAAGATACCAAGTCAACCTAAAATTGTCAAATCTTTATGCTGGGTGGAAAAAGAATTTTTAGCTTGTTTAAAGGTCAACTAATTGTGGGTCTTTGGTATCAAAAGATTCACCTTTTGTTTTAGGTAGCATACCCTGATAGGGATATGCTGGAGCAAGCTTGGATAGGAGGTTACAACAGGTGGTGTCAATTTCTTGGTTGCAGATTGATTTCATGCAGTGCAAGAAGAAGACTGTGGTTGTTATTCCAAACAAAGGCTCTGAATAGTTTTATTGTTACTTCAAGTTGTTCGTGGCTAAGTGCTTTGGATTCAAAATCCAATTGCTGGATTATGGGTAGAACCTTTATGCATACAAAGATCAATATTGATAATGAGTGTATATATGCATAGTTAAGAAACCTTATTTTTCATTAAAAAACAAGTACAATTGAGATTAGATCATACTTTATCAGAGATTCCAATGAAAAGCAGTTAATTAAAATGATAAAGATTCATACTTACAAGAATATTAAGATTTGCTTACAAATTTCATTTGATGTAAGTAGATTTCAATATCTGATTGCTAGTATTGGAATGCTCAATCTTTAATGTCCTGATTAAGAAAATGGTGAGATTAAAAACAGAAAAAGAGATGTGTGATAAAAACAGACAGAGTGGTTTAGTGAGTAAAATAATTGAGAGAATTTGTGAGCTGAAAAACAGAAGGAGAGATGTGTGATAAAAATAGACAAATTGATTTATGAGTAAAAGGATATGAAGAATTTGTTGAGCTGAAAAAACAGAGAAAAGGATTGAATTATAGCAAAAAACAGACAGAGAGAATTGTGAGCTAAAAGAAATGAGAGAAATCAAAAACAGACAGAGAGAATTGTGAGCTAAAAGAATTAAGAGAAATCAAAAACAAACAGAGAGAATTGTGAGCTAAAAGAATGAAGAGAAATCAAAAACAGACAGAGAGATTTTGTAAGCTAAAATATTAATTTGATGATGGAAAAGCTGATTAGAAAGGAATTGGAGTTAATGCTGGTGATTCAAAGTTAATGCTGCTAGGCATAAACTTACTGCTGCTAGGGAAAGTTAATGCTGCTAGGGGAATAATTACTATTGCTGGTTGTAAGTTAATGTTGCTAGGCTTAACTTACTGTTGAGCTACTACTGCTGGGTTACTTACTACTGCTAGTTGAAAGTTAATGTTGCTGGGCATAACTTACAACTGCTATGAACGTTAATGTTGTTGAGGGTAGTTTTAAAAATACTTCGATTATGGGTTTCATTCAATCATTTAATCGATTTCAATCTTTCATATACTTTATATATCTATAAACCCTAACTCACATTCATCATTTATAATCAAACCAACACATTGACGGACACTTACAATTTGCTGATACTCATAATTTAGTCGCGTTATTGACTAAATCTGCTGAAAGTGAAGGATTTGAGCAGATAGTGGATTTTCTGAATGCAAGTTCTATAAAGTATGCTTTAACCGTCAATCCTACTTATATATTTAGCATGCATTAACTGTTCTGGTATACTGTTAAGGCGGGGAAACGTTAATGGGTAGTTCAGTTAGTAAGCCATAGTGGAGGAAAGAAGATCATCATCAATGAAGCAAAATGTATGAAGAGTCTTAACTTGGAAGATGCTATATGGGTGTTGATTGTCTGCCAAATGCACCAATGGCAACAATTTTTTGAAGCAGGCTTACTTAATGGGGTATGAAAAACTTTTCCAAAAGCTTACTTTCTATAAGGATTCTTCTCTCCTAAATGGGAAATTCATTATTCATAACCTAATTTTGCAATGCCTAAGTGCTTAAGGGGACTTATGGCATAGATTGAATTTAGTGACTATGGCCTCTGCAAATATTCTATTTAGCCACAAACAAATATTCATCGTTCTCATGTAGTATATTTTTGAACGCCGTGGTGAAGAACTTAGATAGTGCTGTCAAATTCTTGATGTATCCAAGATTTGTATAAGTATTTTTGAATAATCAACTAGAAGGGATGGCAACTCACAACAGGATTTATATTGCACCCTATCATACAAAGAGATTTTTTGCTAACATGAGAAGGTAGGCGGAAAAGACTTTTCTGGAAGGGAAACACCTTTATTTCCAACCATAGTGGTTCAAGCTCAAGAAAAAATGGGTGAAGGTTCAGCAATACCAACTAATCCTCATCACACAACCATCATTACTCAACCATCATCATCTCAACCCTAAAGGAAACAAAAATCAAGAAGAAGGCCTAAGGAGAAGGATGCTGGGATTTCTTATCTAGTGTTCCTAGTGATCCTATAAATATAGCAGATGAGGCTGTCACTGAGGAGCCTAGTATGCAACTTAAGGAATTGATGGATTTTTGTACCAAATTGCAACAAAGAGTGCTTGACCTAGAGAACACAAAGACTGCTCAAGCTAAGGAGATTACAAGTTTAAAGAAGAGAGTCAAGAGCGTTAGAGAAGAAAGGAACCGTCAAGACTCACAAGCTTAAAAGATTATACAAGATTGGTAGATCTGCAAGAGTAGTTTCCTCTGATGAAGCTAGTTTGGGTGATCAGGAGGATGCATCCAAACAGGAGAGGAAAATTGATGATATTGATGCAGAGATTACTTTGGTTGATGAAACTCAGGGGAGGCATGATGATGATCTGATGTTTGATACATGTGTTCTTAATGATGAAGAAGTGTTTGCAGGACAGGATATGGCTGAAAAGGAAGTTAGTACTGCTGATCTAGTTACTACTGTTGGTGAAGTAGTTATATGCTAATGTTGATGTTAGTAAAGCTCATCTAACTGCTAGCTACATATCTATGTTGTATCTTACTTTGGCTCAAACACTGACAGAGTTAAAGAGTGCAAGACCCAAGACAAAAGGGGTTGTTATGCAAGATCCAAGTGATTCAATAACAACAACAGCAACAAAAATTCCTTCAAAGGACATGGGTAAAAAGGTATAATGGTTGAAGAACCTTTGAAGATGAAGAAGAAAGATCAAATTAGCTTTAATGAACAAGAAGCTATAAGATTACAAGCTGAATTTGATGAGGAAGTGAGGCTTGCAAGGGAAAAAGATGAAGCCAATGTTGCCTTAATTGAAGATGATGAATATAGGCAAGATTGAGGATGATCAATTTTAGATGAAAAGACTGCAGCAAATTCGAGAACAAAAAGAGGTTGCATTGAAGAAAGGGCTAAACTATTTCAACAACTCTTGGAGAAAAGAAGAAAATTCTTTGCAGCTAAAAGAGCAGAGGAAAAGAATAACAAACCACCTACTAAAGCTCAACAAAGAAGTATCATGACTACTTATCTGAAAAACATGGCAGGATGGAAGCCCAAAGATTTGAAGAACAAGTCCTTTGCCAATGTTCAAGAATTATTTGAGAAAGCTATGAAAAGGGTAAATACATATGTAGACATGGATACAATATTGGTAGAAGGTAGTGATACAAGAAAAGAAGAAAGTTCAAAAAGAGCAGGTGATGAGCTAGAATAAGAGAATGCAAAGAAGTAGAAGGTGGATGATGATCAGGAAACAACTGAGCTTCAAAGTATGATGAAAGTCATTCTTGATTAAGAGGAAGTAGCAGTTGATGCTATACCTTTAGCTACTAAGCCTTCTGAATTGTGACTTGATAGATCATTAAGAGAAGGAAAAGATTGCTAATATCAATATCATTAAGAGCTGATGGAAATTCAAAGAGGTACTCATCAATGATTCAGATGCTTAAAAGCTTTAACAGGGAAGACTTGGAAACTCTGTGGAAATTGGTTAAAGCTAAGCATGGGTATACAAGACCAGAAGAGGGATATGAGAGAGTACTATAGGGTGATCTAAAGACAATTGTCTTGAACATATGCTTGGATGATGCGTGTGGAGGAAAAAAAATCGTAACAAGGAAACAAAGTGTTGGTTTGGAAGCTATTTGATTCATGTGGAGTACACTTTGTGAGGTTTCAAAGTCTACATGTATTTATGTTGGTAGAGAAGAGATATCCCCTTACACTTGCTACAATCACAGAAATGCTAAATAAGAAGCTACAAGTTGATCATTGGAATTAAATATGTTATCAGCTTCTTAAGCTCATCACAAAGCAACTCAAGAATCAATGAAGTGTTTGGAAGCATTCTCCTAGTGATTATGAAGCTTTTAATGAAGAAACTTAATGATTTTGAAGATAAATATCAAGTTTAGGGGAGGATTGTTGGGATTAAAAGTCTTCTTGAAGTTACTGCTATTAAGGTATTAGTTACTGCTGCTAGGCATAAATTAGTGTTGTTAGTAATCTTAATAAAAAATATGCTAAGTAGTTAGTACTGCTAGTGTAAGTTACTACTGCTAGTGTAAATTACTACTGCTAGTTACTACTGCTAGAGTAAAGTTAGTACTGCTAGTGTAACTTAGTACTGCTGGTGAAGATTGAAGAAAACTTTCTAAGTAGTTAATGCTGTGTTTCAAGTAGTGCTGCTGGTACAAAAGTTACTACTGTTGGTGTTGAAAGTTAATGCTGCTGGTATAAAAGTTACAACTGCTGAAAGATTACAACTGCTGAAAGGATAAAGACTGCTCAGAGAAAAGATAAAGATTGCTTATGGGATATGTATGAGATATTTTTGTAAAAGATACGTATAAGTTATTTGTTTAGAAGATCATGATAACTTAGAAAAATATTGTAATCCCATTAGGACTCCTTGGGTAATAAAAGGAGGTCCTAGGAGAATTCTATGTATTAAGGTATCAAAAAGTATCAAAGTATTAAATTGAGTCATTCATAGAATTGTGTCATAGCTTCAAGGTTTTGTAACCCTAATACTAGGAGAGTATTCGTATTATTTGTAATAATAATATTGGAGCTTTTATTGTTGAATTAAATTGTGTTCTTGTGTTACTGTTTCATTGAAGAATTCTTCTTATATTAAAGATTAGATTCCGCATAATCTTTAGTATTATCAAACAAAGTTTCTATCATAGTTGTGTAGGATTTATCTTGCATAAACTAAACTTTACATAAGCTAAGGAATTCAAGATCTATTAAAGTGGGATCAACAAAAACATTGAGAAGTCGAAAATATAAATAAAACGTTTTTAGACATTATTTGTATTAACAATCTCCTTATTTTTTATGATGACAAAATATAAACTCATTTTGTATAAAAGTAAAGGTTTCAAATTATTAATGAGTTTTCATTCCATTTCTCCCCCTTTTTGTCGAATTCAAAAAGGATGATCGTCGAATTGTTATAGAAAGAAAAAAGTCGACGATATCAAGACTCCCCCTTGATGTATGCTCCCTCTCGTTTGGGGCACCAATGGATCGATCTTACAAAAATTGTTTGCTACAAAAAAAGTTATTTTTACTTTTTAGAGGTACAAGTGCAAGACAATATATTCCCAACTAGTAGCATTATAGCAATTCATGCAAGTTTTTTTTAGGTAAAGGGGAACATCCCCGGTAAAAAAACCAGTTAAGTACAATGGAATATGGCTGAACCACATTAACTTCAAGCTAACAAACTTGAACAACCCCTAAGGCTACTTGGGGCATACCCCAAGCAAGTCTAAACATGAAATACATTAACTATTGCTCCAATAGAAAAGAACCATTTAAGGGTACATAAAGCTGCAAAGAAGTCTCTCTGAATGGGACAAACCACCTTCAACGGCACCTCTAAAACATAACGCCACGACACCTTTCGCAAATAACAATGCATAGAATTATTAACAATGCAAAGAATTATAGTAATTCATGCAAGTTAAACCATAAAGCAGTTTCATTCATTACTTGAGAAACTCATACAAGAAGCATTCTACATGTAAGGAAAATAGAACTAAGACTTAACAAAGAAACATCCATTCATACATTACACCACAATCTAAACATACTACATAAGGTAGATAAAGTTAACATGGCATAAATCCTAGATGATCCTTGATTCATAGGAAATAACTTTGAGCAAAAGAGTTAGGGTGACCAATTACGAGGTGATATGACCTAGTTTTCAAGGGTGAGGTGGAGAGAGTGAATTCATGGTAGAGGTGAGAAGATATTCAATATGAGCAAACATTAGGTTCATCTCATCCCTAAGAGAAAAGATAAGATTGTAGTTGTGAAAGCAACAAAGACAAGTTAACCCATGATAGTCATGGTTGAAGTAAATGAGATGATCCATGAGAGGTGGTTGTGGTAAAGGTGGTGATGGAGTATCAAGAATGTGATCAAGATGAGTGTTTGGTGACAAAGAAAGTGTGATATCCAAAGAAGGATGAATTTGAAGTAGTTGAGGGTTTGAAGGTCTAAGAGGAACATCTGAGATGTTATCAAGAAAATGGTTCAAAGGTTGAGGAGAAGTTGGTTCATTTGATGATGGTAGTGAAATTTGAAGTTTTGATTGAAATGAAGAAGATGTGTTCTCTTGGCTTAATGAAGTTTGATTAGTTGATAGAGTTTTTAATGGTGCATTTGGAAGAGTTGGAGATGAAGAAGTTGTTGTAGGAGAAGGTGTGTTGGTGACATCTTTATCACTAGAGATGTTAACAAATAGTTATCTAGGAGGGATTATGGTTAGTTTAATTTTCTTGGAATGGTTAG